>WEKX01027472.1:1331-52411 GCA_013390025.1 Pitta sordida
GGGGGGGGGGTTCTCCGAACCTGGGCTGTGCGTCCTGCCGGGAATTCGGTGGTTTTACGCGGATGGATGGATGGATGGATGGATGAGCATCCTTTCAGTAGGAAAGGAGGAAATTGGAATTTTAAGGTGATTTTTGCTGGTGCTGGTTTGGAGGTGCAGGCTCTGGGGAAGGGGAGGTGGGTGTTGGGTTTGTTGGAATAAAAAATGAAACGAGGAGGAAATAGGGGTTCCAGGCACAGAATGCTTCAGGGAGCGTTGGGAACCTGTGTCTGATCCTGTGTGGGAAAAGCCTCTGGGCATTACAGGAATTTCATCCCATGTCGTCTGTCTCGGCCGTATGTAAAGCTCTTTTTTTTTTTTTTTAATTATTTATTTCTTTTAACGTCTTCTGGAGTAAGATGCAGGGAAAGGATTGCTTTCTAATTTCATTTTTTGGTAGCAGAACAGACCCTCCAGGGCCGAGGAGATGAGAATATATGTATTTTTTGAGGGGTTTCTGGTCCGTTGGTGGCAGCAGCAGCAGGGCCTGTCTCGGTGGAGCCACATCCAAGCCGGGCACTGCCTGGCCTTTGATGACAGGCAGAAATTGGCCTTCCTCTTGCCGTGTCCCTGGAAATCAGGGGCTGCTTCCCTGCCCGGATTATCCTGGAAAGGCGTCAGGATCCGGGAAACCGAGGCTCCTTGTGTTGGCTTAAAATATTGGCCTGATGTTGAGAATTGAGGTGTCGTCATGGCCGTGTGGGAACACGCAGGAATGGCTTCTCCTGGGGGTTTTGTGTGTTGGGAAAATGAGTTTGGTTGTCCTTTGAGAGGAGGAAATGCCTTCGAGTGTCTTCTCTAATACTGATTAGCCAAAGGGATTTTAATTTTAGCTCGTGGCATTGAACTCATCCCACGGATCTGACGGACACGGCACGTGGGGAATGGGAGAGAAGGTGCCGCTAACAATGTGGCTTCTCTCAAAAAATTCCGTATTTATGGTGGAATTAATGGAGATAAATTGGAGCTGGCCTGTTACCACTCCTGCTTTGGGTTATTTAATCAGTTGTGAGGCTGCTTGGGGGACGTCAGTTGTTGTTTGTTTGTTTTTTCTCTAGGTTCTCCTGGGGTTTCGGTGTTTTGGGTTGGTGTTGTTTGTATTCCTGGAGGATTTTTGCCCTGTTTGTGGAATGCCCACCCTGTGCTGCTGTGCAGGAGCTTTGGCACTGTGACCAGAGTGCTGGCAGGGGGTGCCCAGCCCCACAGTGGAGGTGCTGGGCACCCACCTTGCCATGCTCTGGCAGAGGTGGAACCACCTTTTGTGAACCCATCTTGCACTTAAACAAACAAAAATACTGGAGAAAAATAAATACAATCATAAAAAGTGACTTATTAAACTGCTTGAGATGTTGCTCCTTAAGTAGCTGATGCATGTGGGAACTTGGAATGGAAATGAGAAAATCAGAAGGAATAATTATGGCTTTTGATGAGTTTTTTGGATGCTGGTTGTGTTGAAGCTGCTATCCAAGATCCTCCCGAAGCCCTGGTGCTTTGCAGGGGTGCTTGATTTGGGTATAAGGATGGTTTTAATGTGCTCAGCTTGATTTGGCCTGAAGCTTTTCAACCTGCAGCGGACACCTGAAAGGGGCTTTTATTGTTATGATCAACTATTTAAATCCCTTGTCTCGCCTAAATGTTGGACCCTGAGCTGGAAGGGGAGGGTGGAGCAGGACATGGGACCACCTGGCATTGCCCATGGCCAGCTGGATGGACCTCGTGGTTCCTTCCTTTCCACACAAGAGGATTTGGCTCTCTGGGAATAGGGCAGGATGGGAAGTTCCTACTGGATATGGACGTTGCACTGAATATATGGAATATTTTTTCCCTCTCCTGGTAGATGGGGGGAGGAGGAGGGGGGAGGAAGTGCCTGTTTTTCAGTGTATAATTAAAAATCACAATGATAACTCACTGTGGATGTTGTCGGAAGAGTCCGGCCCTTGCTAGGAGGGATCCCAAGGTGGTGCCTGAGGCCCCAGGAGTGGATGTTCCTCCACCTCCGGGGCGTGGAGGGAATGAGTTTTGCCCACTGTCCGTGCTGAGGGTGCATTTGCTGTGCTTGGCCTCCCTCACACAGGTGGGAAGAAGGTTCTTCACATGTCCTGAAGTGCGGCTGGAGGTGTTCCCTGACTGTAAAATGTCTGTGCCGTGGTGGGGATGACGCTGGGCGTGTCCTCGAGGTGAAGAGCCGAGCACAGGAACGAGTTTGTCTCCTTTTTTAATCCCTCTGTTGCATCTGGGGTGTACCGAGGGCGTTTGACGTGGCTTAATTAAGTTTTGCAATCACTGGGGCCAGGAGCTCTGCGGTGTGTGGAAGGATGAGCCGCTGGGAGTGGCCCTGGAGGTTTTGGGGAAGGTCATTTCTTCTCCCATGGGAGATGGTCACTGTGGTTCTCCAGACCCCAAACCCCAGAGGTTTGCTGGGGAAAAGTCTTCTCAGAGTGGGAATTTCTCTGGAGCTCTTCTCCAAGCTTTTTGCATCTGTTTTTAGGGAGTTTGGTCACTCGGGGTGTCCCATCCCTGGGAGTGTCCAAGGGCAGGTTGGAGCAGCCTGGAGAAGGTGTCGCTGCCCAGGGCAGGGGTGGGATGGGATGAACTTTTAGGTGCCTCCCAACCCAAACCAGTTCAGGATTTTATGACTGGTCACATTGGATCATCTTGTAGCACTGGTCACCTCCTCCCCTGTGTTTGCATTTTGCTGGATGGGTTCAGACCATCTAATGGCACATCAGAAAGTCTCTCCCTTGATTAGGCAGGAAAATGGACTTCATTATATTTCGAGTGGTCCTTGTTTCAGGAAATTTGTATTTGAATGTGCCCAGTGTTGTGTGTGGGAGTCAGAAGGAAATGACCTGGTAGGAAAAAATCAGATTTTGTTGGGGAAAGCCAAGGGCAGCTTTGAGGCAATTAAGAGAAATTAAAGCATGAATGGCAAAACCATCCTGGAGAATACCTGGAACCTGCCACACTAAGTCAGGACCTGTATTTTCTGATGTGTTTTTTGGGGCAGAAACACTTGACTGAGCCTGGGCTTGCAAAGAGAATCAGGGCTGAGTCTTGGCTGGGCAGCTCCATCTGTGCCCTCTGAGGTGGAAGGGGGATCTTTCCGGGGCTGCTGGAACCTTCTGCTGGTCTGACAGGCCTGGCACTGGTGAGGAAACAAGTTTTTCATGAGTGGAGGAGGTGGTTTGACCTTCTGTCACACCCAGCACAGGGTGGGCAGAGGTCTGAGAACATCCCACCCATTCCCAAATTCAGAGGTGTGCCTAAAGACCTCTGGGATGTGCTTGAAGGGCCTTGAGGTGCCAAGGATGAGGGATGTGGAAATGGGGGCTTGGGGAGGGAAAAGTTTGGGAAGGAGCTGTTGTAGCTCCTGGTTTTGAGGGTTCCAAAGCTGGGGATGGGGTCAGCGTGTCCCAGAGCTGCCCAAGGGATGGGGATGTGCTCCCACACTCTGGTGCTGCTTCCAGGGGTGTCTCATGAATTTTGGGATGGTGCTTGACCAGAGGAGCATCCCCATCCACACAGGTTGGATTTGCCCAACAATCTCAAGTTGATAATGGGTGAAAAAAACCCCAAATAATTCCTTTTTTTTTTTCGGGTGTTCAAATCCTTCCCACTGAGCTGGTTTGGGTTTTCCAGCTCTGCTCCTCCATGCTGAGGCAAGAGAGGGAAAAAAATGGCTGGAGCTCAACATTCACAAAGGCCCCACCCAAATCCTGGGAATTTGGGAAATGCTTTGGGATGGGGCTGGTGGTATCTGCCAGTTAAAACCCCGGTGGTGCCAAGGTGGTGGGGATTTAAACCCGGGGTTTGCCTTGCAGCTGAAGTGTCCCGTGGGAAGGAGTGGTGGAAGCAGGATCCGAACAGGGCTTTGCTTTGGGTAGAAAGGACAGAAAAACGTGGGAAAACTCAACGGCTGCATGCGAGGCAGGGCTGCAAAAGTCCTCCTTGGAGTGAGCCCCGGTTTAAAACGTGCCCTTGGGCATCTCAAACTGGTGCCCAAATGCAGCAATTTGGGTTTCTCTGCCAAGGCAGAAACTTTGGGCATGAATCATTGGCCTGGCTCGTGTTTGAGAGGCACTGCAGGGAAAAAAAAGAAAAGGTACAGGTTAAATCAGGTGTTTATTCACCTCCATTGACCCTCCCTTCCAGGGCATTACCAGCCAAAGGTGGAAAAAACAGGGACTGAATGTTGTAGTTGGGATCGTGGACTGAGATTTACCCACAGATCCTGGAGTGGGAGAGGAGCAGCGTGAAGGGAAGGAGGGGAAGGCAGAGCTCCTCCCCAAACCACTGACCTGGAAGGGTTTGGATGCTCCAAACCTGTCACGGAGGATCCATCTGCCCTTGGGAGCGTTGGCTGTGTCACTGTCCAGCAGAGCAGTCCCACTTCCCCTGCCAGATGATTTTATTGTTGGGGGTTTTTTTCCCAGTTTCAGTCAGGATATTTGAGTTTTCCCAGGTTTTGGTAGGAAAAAGGCCAGGCCTGGCTGCTGTGCAGGTGTGTTTGTAGAGGAGTGAGTTGTTCCTGTGCAGGGCAGGAGCACAAAGGGTGGCCCTGTTTGCCTTGCCAGCCTTTGAGCAGCCCCAGCTCTTTGTTTGTAACCAAAAGTCACTTGCAGGCTGGTGTTTCTGGGGGCTTCTGAAGGTTTGTTTTATTTTTTTTTTTCTGCTTTATCTGCATGAATGAAAGAGGATCAAGGCTGGCAGTGGTTGCAGCTCCTGGGTTTGTTTTTTTTGTTGTTTTTTTTTTTGCACTTGCAGGCTCATAATGGTTTATTTTGAATTTCCAGTTTAATTTTTGGTGGGTTTTTTTGTTGTTTTGGTGAGTGTTTTGCTGGGAGCCTGAGGTTTTGGGGCTGTGTAGGATTCCCGCCCATCCCCTGCCCTGGCACCAGGGTGGTGGGAAGAGGGAATTCCCTCCCCCATTCCCTGTTCACGCTGGATTAGTGCTGATAACGCTGATGATGTTTGAAAGCAGGGAGAGGTCCCAATGCTGCCAAAATCCCCCTGTATTATCCTGGAGCCCTTCCTTACCCATCCCAGCCTGGGAAAAGCAATCCTGACCTTGGCACAGCTTTCTTTGTGTTTAAAATATGATTATTTTCTGGGGTTTGTTTAGTGATAGGGGACAAAAAAAACCCTCTTAAAATTCCCCACCTACTCATTGCTGGGACTTTAAAGTATCGACCAGAGGTTAATGTCATGTGGGATGTTTGGAAATTATCTTGCAGGGAGGTTTGGGATGAGGAGGATGAGGTTCAGCATCCTGCCCTTGTCATCTGCTTCAGGTGCCTCAAGGATTTCCTAGAGCCCCACAAATACTTTGGATTTCTAGGGATCATTGAAGATGCACCTCATTAGAGTTAATTAATAATCCCAGAGTGGTTTGGGTTGGGAGGGACCTTCAAGTTCACCTTGTTCCACCTTCTGAGGCCTGTCCAGCCTGGCCTGGAGCTCTTCAAGAGCCTGTTCAAATTTCCTAATAACAAAATAATTTGTACTGCACAAGTAATTAATAGTTAAGGTCATTTTTGCCTCGTGTTTACCTGGGAACCTTGAGCTGCTCTGCAGGGACACAGATTGGGAGGGGGAGGAAACTCTATCAGTGGTTTGGTTTTTATTTTCAAGGCCTGTCTGGAAATGAAACCTTTCTTTGGGTCGCGCCTCCTGCTTTTATTTTTAGTCCCCCACTGAATCACAGCTTGGAAATGCAGGTGCTGCTTTGGCAGCAGGTTGTGGGGAGGAGCTGAGGGGATGGGAGAGGAGGATCTTGTCCTGCTTGGTTTTGGGTGGGAATCCTCCTCACAAGCAAATGGGAAACGTTTCCCGTTTGGGGTTTGGATGATCAGACTGAGGGCCAGTGATGCTTTTCCCTGGCAGCTCGCCCGAAGCTGTTCCTCGTNGTAAGTCCTTGTGTTCTGCACAAACAGAACTCCAAAATTGGTGCTTTTTCCTTAAATATGATCAGAGCCTGGGGGGTGTTGAGGTGATGGATTTGAGGAGGTGCCTCTTAAAACGGGGCTGTGAGATGGGCCAGGCTGAGGAGCAGAGGGGATGATTTTTGTGGAGAAAATGAGGTGTACAGGGGTGTTTTTTTCAGGGGGGAAAATACCGACATGGGGTATTTATATTTAGGTGGATTTTGAAATGTATTTATCTATATAATATGCATGGGTTTCCCTTGGCTGTCTGTGTGAGCCCAGTGCCCTCCTGCCCCTGGGAGGCCTCAGGAAGCACCGTCACCTCCTTTCTACACTAAACCCCCCCTAAAATAGAAATCTGGGTGTCACTTGGGAGGAAGAGCCTGTCCTGGACAACTTCTTAACCAGCACAGCGACCTTGGGAAGCGCATCTGGCGTTTCTGTGCCTGTGCCAGGCAGGAATGAAAGCCACAACTGTCTCCAGCCTTAATTCCCTGACGAGATTGGAGCAGACGTTTGTCCCGCGGCCCCTCAGTTCCTGCACGCCCGGGAGGGATCTCGGAGTTCATATTAAAAACCTTCATCTTTGGGGAGAGTGGGTGTTGGGAGATCCCTGCAGCCGCTTCTCTGAGCTTGGTGAGGAACCCACGAGCACCAGTTTGCGTCCTCCTGGTGTTCAATGGTCCTGGAATGCTCAGGATCTTTGCAGGAGGATGAATTGATGCCCTGTTCAGGGGGATGCTGCCCTGGGGTTTAAGGACAGCCTTTAGCTGCTGGCCCGGTCCCCAAGCTTTGCTTTGGGCTTGGGCTTTGCCCTGTGCCTTTTATTCCCTTTGTATGTGGAATAGAAATACGTTTCCATGATTGGGGTGTGTTCCCACATCCTGGGGCTGCAGTTCCAGGCTGGGGTTTCATCCCTTTGTTGCAGATCCGTGAATGATTTGACATTTGAGTTATTTTTGAGTTGTGGCTGCCAAGTGAAGGGGCAGGACTAATGGCCAGGCAGGGGTTAAATATCTGGGTGTATTTACATGTCAGGAAGATTTAGGCTCAGTATTGAGGAGAGTTTATTCAGCCAGAGGGTTGTCAGGCAGGGCTGGATCCCCATCCCGGGAGGGATTCCCAAGCCCTGTGGATGTGGTACTTGGGGACATGGGGCAGGGTTGGCCTGGGCAGTGCTGGGGGGGGGTTGGATTTAATCTTGGATGAGTTTTCCAACCAAAGTGATCCTGTGATTCCAAGTCAGCCACCGTGTGCTCCCTCACTGTGCAGAGAGTGGGGGTTGATTCCTCTGACCCTTCCCAACCCTTTGAGCTCTTGACTCCAACTCCTGAAATGGATTTTTGGGAGGTTTGCAAAGGGAAGGGGCAAGATGTGAAATCCTGGGAGCCCAAACACCTCTGGGTATGTGGAGATGGATGCAATCAATCCCAGAGCAGTAACTCGTGATGTTTTATTTTATTGAGGTGTATTTGTTGTTTTGTTTTAGGCTCTCAAATACCGTTAGTCCTCCAGCATCTGCCAACTGAAGTTTTTGATAAGAACTAAACTTTCCAGCATGTATTTTTATTTTAAAAAAACCCCAAAGAGACTCCCAAATCCATGACCAAGCCCGTGATTGTTGTTGCTCACTTTTGTTTTCAAGTGTTTTCTTTCCTGAGAGCCACAGCAAGATGCCAATGATGTTCTGCTCTGGCAGAGTGTGATACAGTTGTAGTGAGCCCAACATCCTTTTTTCCTCATTTTTTTCATTTTCTAACAGGGACAAACTGCTGTGAACACGTGGGGAATTGGAATCCTGGAATGGTTTGGGTTGGGGGGGGCTTAAAGCTAAGCCCAGCCCACCTCTGTCATGGGCAGGGACACCTCCCCCTGTCCCAGGGATTCCAGCCTGGCCTGGGACACCCCCAGGGATCCAGGGGCAGCCACAGCTGCTCTGGGAATTCCAGCCCAGCCCCTCCCCACCCTCCCAGCCAGGAATCCCTTCCCAATCTCCCATCTAACCCTGGGAAGCCATTCCCTGTGTCCTGTCCCTCCAGCCCTTGTCCCCAGTCCCTCTCCAGCTCTCATGGAGCCTCAGGAATGTTCTCCAAGCTCTCCCTGGATCCTTCCCTTCTCCAGCCTGGCCAATCCCAATGTCCAAGGGGATGGATTTGTTGTTGTTGTGGCACCACAACAGGCCCAGCCAACCTCGTTCCCTGAAGGATTTGTGCCACAACCACTTTCCCTGGTCTGCAGGGTCAGGCTGAGCCCTTTGGGGTGGCCCAGGATCTCTCCTCTGGAATAAGGTCTGGAATTGACTTGGAAATTAGACTTGGAAATGAAGGTGGTTGAAATATTCATGACTTGGTGAAGGCTGTGTGCAGAGGGCTCAGCTTTTCCTGCATTATTGAGGCCACTGAAGGGCTGGGGCTGAGCTTTAACAGAGAGGCTGGCGCAGCTGAAGCGTTTTCTACGTTAAGGAGACACGTAATAATTATGTCTAAAGTGGCCAAACCCAAAATTAACGCTGACCTGCAGCAGTTTGGCTACTGAGACTTGGTTGTTTTGGGGGTTTTTTCTCTGCAGGGAATGGAGTAGTTGAGAATCTCTGACTTTGCAATGGGTTAAAATGCCCATTTTCACCTAAAATGTCTCTGGTGGTGGGTTCAGGCTGAGGCTCCTGGGCTGACTTGGAGAACATTGGAGCCGTGGCTGTTTGGATATTTATTTAGGGCTCCATGTGGTTCTACCCTGACCTCTTCAAATTGAATTTGCTGTTTGACTTTTTCCCCTGGATGCTCCTCAGAGGGTTTCAGTAGTTTTATGTTTGTTAGTGCAGGGGAGGGTGGTTGTTTCTTTACTAAAGTGACCCAAAACAAGAGTCCTTTGGCTGTGGAACCAACATGTTTCCAGGTCTCTGGAAGGAACTTGGTAGGAGCTGCAGGTTTTTGAGGTGGGGAAAGCAGGTTGCTCAAATCCAACTCCAAAACACCCTCATACAACCAAACCAAAACCAAAGGAAAACCAAACCAAATTGTGATTATTTCTCATTTCTCTCCCCTCTTTTCCCCCTCCCCGCAGGTACTTTGGTTCTGAGTCTCTGCCGTGGCCATAAATAATTTTATCTTTGTGCACAGATGAAGTAGAACTAATTTCAAGGCTTTTTTTGTTTGTTTGTTTTTGCTTTAGTCTTCACTGAAAAGCATTAATACTTAATATTCTGTCTCTCCTCATGGAGAGAGGCTTTGCTTATGAATTCCATCCTTCCAAGTCACTCTTCCTCCAGGGATCCCACTCAATATTTGGGGATCCAGAGGCAGCAGCTGCTCCCGCTGCCCTGGGATGGAGGATTTGGGAGAACAGGGTTGGGTTGTTTTTGGTTTTTTTCCCCAGATTTGTTAAATCTTTGGTGTAGAAAATAAGATGTTGGTAATTCTCAAGAAAACACTGTGAAGTTTTCCGTATTTTGAAATAGTTTCTCTTTCTCCCATGACAATTTTTGGTTATACCAAGAGGAAAAAGAAAGGATAATAGTAAGTTAAATGTGAATAACACCCCACATGGATAGATATTGCATTTTCTTTCTGCCTTTTTGCTGCTTCTCTGCCGTTTCTCCCGCTTTCCATCCCCTTTCCCAGCAGTGGATGTGTCTGGCCCTGTGAGGTTTGGATGGGCTGTGTCACCATGTCAAGGGGGACACTCGGAGCTGCTCCCCCCCAAAAGCAGAGCTGTGCTGGGGGATGGATCAGTGCTGTCCCCCTGCCCCGAGGTCACCACCAGGGCAGGCAGTGCCTTCACCTGGTGGGTTTTGCCTCCCAACAACCATTTCCAAAGGGAAATCTCCTTTTTCTTCTGCCTCCTTTTCCTGATCGTCCCTTTTTGCCCTCAGCCATCACCACTTCCAGCAGATGGTGGGCCTGTTATGTAAGTGAGCAGAAGGTTTCCTGACAAAATTCAGCCACGCTGGGTTCTGCTTCAGATGAAACCAAACAACAGCTCATTTCTGGGGGGGGGTTGGCCCTTCCTGTTCCACTTTGGGTTTGGAGGATGAAGTTATTCCGGGGTGGGGGAGATGAATGAAGGAATTCCTCTGTTATTAATAATCTTTGAGTGCTGGAGAAGGGGTAGGAAAATCAAAAGGTGTGGAGGTGGGAACACCAGAGCTGTCCATGGAGGTGCAGGATGAGTCCCTGGCGCTCAGCTGCTTGCAGACATACGGATCCCATAGGCTGGGGCTGTAGGAGCCACCTGGGCTAGTGGAAGGTTGTCCCTGGCTAGGAATGAGCTGAGATTTAAGATCCTTTCCAACCCAAATCACCCCAATCCTGCAGAAAGAGGGCGAGGCTTGGAGAACCCCCCTCTCCTCCATCTGGGGCTTCCAGCTCTTCCCACTTCCCATCTGGCTCTGGGATCACTGGGCTCAGACTGTGCAGATCCCAAACCCAACCTCATGGTTTAAACTGGATTTTAACTCCCAGGAGGTTTTTTCCCCCCTCCCTGTGCGTTCGAGCCCACAGGCAGCACGAGGGTGTAATTAAGAGGGGAAAGCTTAGAAATATTAACTGTGAAAGACTTGCACATGCTGGGAGCGAGTTAATAAGTGTTAAATGAACAAATAAATGGCATAAGCAAATGTACACACGACCTGCAAAGTCCTGCTGGCAGCTCCTCTGGGTTTGGGCTCTTTCCTCGTTTAACCTTATTTATGGATTACAGCTGCCAAGGGAATAAGGAACCTTTGGAGGCTTTATTTGAGGCGTTATATGAATATTGCTTTTTTTTAATTTGTGTTCCTTCTCTCCCCAGGATTGAAAAAACGTACCAGGAAGGCCTTTGGGATACGCAAGAAAGAAAAGGACACTGACTCCACGTGAGTGCCTGGGGTATAAACCACATTCGTGTGGGATGGTGCCGCTGTGCCAGGGCAGGCAGGAAGCCACAGGCCCATTTATCTTTAGGTAAAAGCTTTAACAACGGATCCATTTGAGCTGTTTCCCCTCGTACATCCAGCGGCCGATAAATTCGGGGTTTCCCTGCAGAGATGCTCGAGTAGCTCCTCCACGTGTGTGCGCGGTGGTTGACGGTGACAGTTTGCGGTGATCGGAGGAAAATGACTCCTCCGAGGCTTCCACGGATTAATCTCTGCCCAAACTACTGATCTGCCTGTCTGCTGAGCTCTTTAGGGAGGCAAATTCCCTTTGAGCAGGTGCTGTGCAGGCAGGAGGATGTGGGGGGGGGATGGAGAGGGGGCTCTGCGAGATGATTTTGCTTTCTCCTCCCCCCCAAACATCTGGTGGGGAGGGTCTTCCCACATCTGGAGGAGGGTGCTCTGTGTGGGTTGAGGATGAGGAGCAGCTGGGGGGGCTCAGGCTGGAGAAAAGGAGGCTCAGGGGGCACCTGGAATTCTCTCCATTCTCTGGGGGGGGTCGGGCTCTGCTCCCAGGGAACAAGGGACAGGAGGAGAGGGAACGGCCTCAGGCTGTGCCCAGGGCAGTTTATGTTGGATATTAGGGAATATTTCTTTCTGAAAAGGGCTGTTCAGTGTTGAAGGGGCTGCCCAGGGCAGGGGTGGATTCCCATCCCTGGAGGGATTTAACAGCCCTGTGGATGTGGCACTTGGGGACATGGTGGCCTTGGCGGTGCTGGGGGTGGTTGGACTCCATGGTCTGAGAGGGCTTTGCCAACACAAACGATTCTGGGATTCTCAGCTGCCGCTGCTGTGGTTTTGGGGTACATGTCCCAAAGCTGCGTGCCAAAGGAGCCTGTGCCAGCCCTGAACTGGGGACAGAGCAGGGCAAAGGCAGCAGGGAGCCCCACTCCTGCCCCTGCAGCATCATACAGGTGCTTAATGTCTGGCACAGCAGAAATACTGAGGGGGGGGAGGGGGGGGGTCATTATTTCTTCTGGATTTGTTTTCCTGAGCCATTTTTATGCTTTGGTGACATCCTGTGCAAAGGGGTGTCCTCTGCAGGTCTGGCCATGCTCCTGGGGCCTGATGGCATTGCCACCTCTGCAGGGCTTTGCCTGCTGCAAAGAGTGGCCCAAAACCAGGGAGGACATGGAGCACATCCCAAAGCAGGGGTGTGCCCCACTGAGCCGCTGTCCTGCTGGCAGAGGGTGGCTCATCCCCAGGAATGGTGACACCCCTCCGTCAGTGGGACAGCCAGGAGCTCCGGCCACCTGTGACTTACAGAGAAGGGCAGGAGTCATCCTGCTTGGCATCCTCCTCGCTGCTCCTGGGGCATTGCTGGAGCCAGGCCTTGGTCCTGCCTTCCCCAGTGCCACCCTTCCCACCCTTCCCAGTGTCCCTGGGAGCTGCTGGCTCAGATGAGGAGTCCCAGGGCACCGGGGATGGTGATGAGTTCGCAGAGAGGCCACTGCAATTAGCAGCAGCAGTGATTAGCAGGGCATGGGGTCACGGTGGGGCAAGGACAGATCCCTGGTCACCCTCTGTGCCCTCTCTGCCCCAGGACCTGGTGGGGGGGCTCCAGAGGTGTTGCCTGTTCCTGAGGAGATGTGGGATGTGGTGGTGAAGGACCTCCCACCCCTCTCTCCAACTCCACAGCGATTCCAGCCGGGATATGAGCAGGAGGTGACGTCCCCTCCGTGGGGAGGGAACAGGGAAGCAGAGGGGATTTTTGCAGCTTCCAAGGAATTTCAGGGACACTTGTGCAAAGGGATTAAGCAGGGGGTAGGAGAGGTGGGAGACAATGAGTTGGAGGAGTCCAAGGGAAGGCGTTATTCCCTGTTAAACCCAACAGCTCCCGGCAGGGTTTCCATGAGGCCCTGACTCAGACAGGAATTGGTGGCAAATCCCTGGCACTGCCTAAAACCCTGGAGCGTGTGGGAGGTGGAGGAGCCTGTCTGGATTCCATAAACATTTGTCTTCACTAAATAACTTGGCACCCCTGGGCAGCACTGAAACGTGGCCACAGGGCTCCCAGGACCCAGCCCAAATCCCAGCAGCAGTTGGGGATCAGGATCCCTGAGGTGCCTCACCCGTTTTCAAATCCATCCCAGAGAGAAAGGACTGTCCTGGCAGGAAAAAAAAAAATCTCCAAGTTCCTCTAGGGGTCATTTTTATTGTCTTCTACAGACGGGTGTAGACCTGGAGTAGGGA
This sequence comes from Pitta sordida, assembly GCA_013390025.1. Lineage (NCBI taxonomy): Eukaryota > Metazoa > Chordata > Aves > Passeriformes > Pittidae > Pitta > Pitta sordida. The sequence continues at coordinate 14,397 of WEKX01027472.1, forward strand.
TGGGTGCAAGGAGCTCCTCAGCCAGGACAGACCATTAATAAACATAAATCTACTAATAAACATAAAATTTGCCATCTGATAACAGGAGGGCAACGGCTCTGAGACCATTGTGTGGGTTTCACGAGGAGTGTGGGGGCAGGTAATCCAGATTTGCTGGGAATTCCATAATTGCTGCCGTGGATTCATTAAGCAAATCATTTCCACGAGTCAGTTGGGAGGTTGGGGCACTAACACAGCTCTGTTTCTTTTGTGTTCTTTGCAGGGGGTCACCAGACAGGGATGGCATCGTAAGTATTGCCGTGTCCCCCTCCTGTTCCCCTTCCCTCATCCACCACCACCACCAGCATTTCATGAACTGCTACCTCTTTTCTGCTTAACATAGAAAATAAATTCCAGTAGGAATCAATCTGTTGAAAATAATGGTCTGCTGTAAAACTGCCCTGAAGGGAATGCCAGTGCAGAGAGACCCGAGGAGCCCCAGGGGCAGAGGCACCAGGTGTCCTGCCCAAGCCCTGCCTCCTCATCCTCCTTTCCACTCCTGCTAATTGGCTTTGGGTCAGATTTGCTGGGTGAGGAGTTAAGGGGAAGATGCCAGAGCAGCTGTTTCCGATACCTATTTTTATTTTCTATATTAACCTGAAAACAAGGAGATACTTGTATGGTTTATTTGTTGGTTTTATTTTTTTTTTAATTATTGCTGCTTTTATTCCTGGTGTTAGAGAGAAATGCCCTTTCTAGGCCTGGGTAGGAAATGGACCCTGTCTCCTTCAGCCATTTGATATCAATGTGTTGAGTTTAGCCTGGGCTTTACTTCTTGAGCAAATGTTAAAATTTCAGCTTAAAATAAAAAAGAATTTCTTGGGAGGCTCAGCAGGGAGAGCAGTGCTGGGGTGTCTTTGCAAAAATGAAGGTGCCAAGCTGCTCCTTCCAAGTTATCACTTTTATTTACTCATTTGCCCCCAATTCTTTGGCCTTAGGAAGCTACTTGAGTGTATTTGAAGCAGAGGAATTGGAGATGGAGGCATTTGATATAATTTTTCATCCTACAACGAGTTCTCTCCCACTGAAGTAGCCAAGAGGCAAATGTTCCAACTGCTGAATAGAGCCCCCAGTCAAACTCTGCTCAGTCCTGATGGGGCCACAGCTGGGCCCTCCCTCCTTGCCTTAGAAATCAGTGTGTGCTTGTTCCTTGTGGCTTATTTTTGTGTATTTAAAAAGACAACAACCGAGGACCTGAGACTTTAACCCTTTTTCTGCCACCCCCTTCCCCATCCCTTCCAGCAGCCCAGCCCTCATCCCAATGATCCCAAACCCGAGAGTGTGCAGGAAGGAGGAAATAAAAACTCGGTAAGGAAAACACAACTTGGCTCCCAGCTACCAAAGGGTCCCTAAGAACAGGAAGTCCTCCTTGGATTGAAATCCAGAGTGGTTCAGTCAGGGCAGATATGGGTTGATAAAAATGGGATTAAATGCCAATGGATGGGGAAAAGCCAAGGAATGGCATCCAGAAGTCCCACAGAACAGCATCCACAGGATGTTTTATCACCCTTGGGGCTCCCAGGAGGCTGTTCTATCCTTGGCAGCACCCTGAGGAGCAATGGGTGAGATGTGGAGGGTGCTGGATGCAGCCCTGGGTCAGGGCATCCTGTCAGACCCTTGGCAGGGGGCTGAGGTGGGATGTTCCCTCTGGCAGCTCAAGGGAACTGGATTATCCACTTTAGGTGTCCAGAGATGAGCCCAGCCTAAGGAGGGTCCCTGCAGTGACCAGCAGAAGCTTTTCTGGGATGGGGTTGGGTACCCAGAGCAAACCAACCAAGGGTTCCCCAGGTGATGGGTGCCCAAAGTCTCCTTCCCAAGCAGAATCCCTGGGTCCAAAGCAGCAATAATCTCTGTTTGGTGTGTCGTGACATTCACTATCACCTCATTCCAGACACCTCTCACTGCTCCATCCCATCATCACCATGGGCTGAGGCCATAACCCCCAACAGGTTGGATAATGGAATCCAAACCCTTCTTGTCGTTCCCCTTCCCCTGGGGGGTGTTTATCTCCTGATAAATCGTGGTGCTGCCTCTGCTTGACAGGCACCAGGAGCCCCTGTGGGCTGGGACATCCCAGCACATGGAGAAATGGCCATTTCATTGCTTTTCCTTAAGAAATGTTGTATTTTCAGCTAATGAATGTTCATCAAACCCCCCCATCTTTCAACTCTGGTTAGAGAGACTTCCCAGAAATGGGGAATGCTCTTGTGCCTGCGTGGAGCATCTCCCCACAGGAACACCCAGTTATGGGTGTGATTTCCCAGCCATAATCCCTCCCCATGGGAGGACACGATTTCTTCTTGTTTCCCTCATTTAAAACACGGGAATTTTCTTTTCCCATGTGTTGCAGAAGAAAACCAACGGAGCCCCGAATGGATTTTACGCCGAGATCGACTGGGACAGATACGTAAGTGTCCCTTGGAGCTTCAATCCCTCCCCATGGGAGGTCCAGGCTGAGCCCACACAATGATTTGGGGGTTTTTGGGTGTCAGTTGTGTCCACATTTCATGTCTTCAGGTCAACCAGATTGTGTGAAACCACCCAGAAATGAGGTGGCTCTGGAGAGCTCTGTCCTGGCTATGACAGGATGTTGTTGCACTTTATCCAGAGAAATCCTCGGGTCATAACCAAGAATCAAAACGATTTTCCTGCAAAAATTGAGCATTGTGGGATGAACTGTGGGATTTGAGGGCTGTGCCACAGCACGGATTCCTTGTGCTCTGTGTTGTCCCGGGGACTTGGGCTTTGGTGGGTGTTGCTTCCCACAGGAGGGAAGAGCTGCTCCAGGTGTCCAGGAAGAGAATTAACGTTCCTGATTCTGTGTTCCTCTTCAGAATTCACCTGAGCTCGATGAGGAGGGGTACAGCATCCGACCCGAGGAACCAGGCTATATCCTTTATTGTTGGCTTTGCCTCTTGGGTTATAAGCTGTCAGATGAGCTGGAGTTCACAGGCAGGCCACTGGCTGGTTTTATTTCATGATTATTACTTATTATTGCTTATTTCCTCAGTTTTATTTTCCTTTTGGGCCACCGTTCCGCAGCTGAAAGTAAATTACAGAGGGGAGTTACCTGAGGTGTTAAAGCTGAAGGTGAATTTAATTGGCTTTGATCCACTGCTATGGAGTGAGGAGGTGTGAGGAGTGCAGGCTCATCCTGGTGGGATTCCCCATGGATTCCACCATTTATCCTGGAGAAAAGGAGGCTCAGGGGGCACCTGGAATTCTCTCCATTCCCTGACAGGAGGGGGGAGCTGGTGGTGGTGGTGGGGGGGTCGGGCTCTGCTCCCAGGGAACAAGGGACAGGAGGAGAGGGAAGCTGTGCCCAGGGCAGTTTATGGTGGATATTAGGGAATATTTCTTCCTGGAAAGGGCTGCACAGGGTAGGGGTGGATCCCCATCCCTGAAGGGATTTAGAAGCCCTGTGGATGTGGTTTTTGGGAACACGGGTCAGGGGTGACCTTGGCAGTGCTGGGGGGGGTTGGACTCCATGATCTGGGAGGGCTTTTCCAACCTGGATGATTCTCTGAAATCCAGACATGGAAACAAACCCCAGGGCTGGAGTTATCCCTGTGACCAGCAGCTCCGTGTCCTCTGCCCACCCGTGGATAAAGCAGTGACACCGCGGCAGGATCCGCGCCTTCCCTGGGGATGAGAATTTGGGGAGCGCCCGATTCCCGCTCTCCGGGCAGAGAGCCAGAAGGAAAAAACCTTCTTTAACTGTGCCCTACCCACCAAAGGAAAGCACTTCTACTCCTCGAGCGAATCCGAGGAGGAAGAGGAGGCCCACAAGAAGTTCAACATCAAGATCAAGCCCCTGCAGGCCAAGGACGTCCTGAGGAGCGCGGCCACCGTGGACGAGCTGAAGGCCTCCATCGGCAACATCGCCCTTTCCCCATCCCCCGTGGTGAGTTTGCCTCCTTTCCCTCTCTCTTCCCACTCCCACGATCCACAGGGATCATCCCAAACACGTGTGGGGAGCTCTGCTTTCCACACTTGATGCTCCATAAAACACGGGAGCCTCTTCCCTTCCTGAGGCAGTTCTGTGGGAATTCTGGAACCACTGGGCCAGGAGAGTCTGGATTAAAATCACTTTAATATTAATTATTTTGTCTCCTGAAACATGCAACAGGATGCTAAAATACATCTTTGTTTGGTGAGGTGTCAAACCTTGATTTGAGACTCGGATTATCGGGTAGTCGGTGAGGATTGTCCCTAAAATTTCCCGGCTAAATTATGGAGGAGGGAAGGAAAAAAAGCAGATTTTACAGATTTTTTTACTGATGCCTTTAGAAATGTCTAAAAATGATGTGACCTATAAATAAACGCACTGTTAATATTCCCATCGTGCCCTCGTGGCTTCACGTCATCCCTTGGGTTGGTGCTGTGCTATAAATAAATATAAACTAGAAATAAAGTGACACATTTAAACAATAAACAAACCCAGGGGAGTGGCTGGAGCCGGGTTGGGGAAGGTTTAATTTGGACAACCGAGATCAAGATATATTATTCTTTATTTTCCCTTTTTTTCCTCGTTTTTTCAATCTGATCATCCTTCAGGATAGAAATCAGAAGGGTCTTGCCCTGGTTCCCAGGACAAGGGAAGGATTTGTGGGTTTTCCCACGTTTTTATGGGATGTTTGGAGGGACATTCCTCACCCTGGGGGTGAATCCAGGTTCCTGGAAGGAAAAGTTGACTTTCCTCAGTCCCTCCTGGTGTAAATCAATCACTCTCTGCTTTTCCTAAGGCTTATTTAGATTTTTCTTCTCTCACCCCAAACTCTCCAGCCATGAAAAAAATCAGATTTTGGTCGTTCAGTGGTTTTTAGTTTGGGCTTCAGTGTCTTCCCAGACAAAACTTCCCATGATTTATAAATAACCTGTGCCTGAAGTGGGAAAGAATCTCAAACCCAAAGCGAAGATGAAAGAAAAAAATCAGTGTATTTTATTTCTTCTTCTCTCCGTTGGCATTCAAGGGTTACAAATCGCAGTTGGATGCTTTGAAAAGCACCAAAAAATAAATAAATAAAAAAGAAAAACCAACCCCAAACCCAACAATTAGAATAATAATAATAAATCAGCAAATGCAGCAAAATGGGAGAGTCTGAGACTGGCAATTATTTGCCGAGTAGGCAAATAACGACTGCGAAATAATTACACTAAATATAGGAATAATTTCTGGTGAAACCAAGCACATTTGGGGTTGGCAGAGTGATGACCTCAGCGTTTTGTTGCACGTGTCTGTTTGTCATGTAGGTGACAATATTATTTTGGGGGAAGAGTGAGGGGGAAAAAATGAGGTAAGGAAAGGGCCAAGAATTTATTTCGTGGGTCTATTTTGTGTCCTCCTTTCTTCCCTTGGTTCTTAGATCTCTGTATCCCTTGCAGGGATGCTGCAGGTTTGGGAAGTTGTCCCTGACAAAAGCAAGATGAGCTTTAAGGTCCCTCCCATCCCCAACCATTTTAGGATTTATTAAGAAGTTATGAAGTGGTTTCACTCAGCTCCTGGAAGCCCAAAACTCCTCGGTGGTTTTTATTCTCATTGATTAAATAGTTTTGCACTGGAATGTAGTGTCCCCACCTGGCGTGTGGGAGACCCGGGTTCGATGCCTGCCAGGGAGACAGTGTTAAGAGTTGGACTCGATGATCCTTGTGGGTCCCTTCCAACTCAGAATATTCTGTGATTCTGTGATTAAATAGTTTTGCACTGGAATGTGAAGATTGGGCTGATGGGATCCAGCAGCTTTTCTGCATCTCTCCAGGAAAACCAAATTCCCACAGAATGTGTATTTTGCTTAAAAAAAAAAAGAAAAAAGGATTTTTGTCTTCTTTTTTCCGTGGTGTTTTTCCTGCTGAGGCTGGGGGGATTGGGAAAGGTTTAGGAGCAGCTCAGCCCTTGGGGAGGAAGAGGTACCTGTGTGCTCCGGAGGCTTTGGGACACTCTGCTGTGGTCCCTGTCCCTGGCAGAGCTCAGCCTGGGGCTGGAGCTTCCCTGGGCAGTGGTGTGGGATGTGCTGAGGGATGTGCTCAGGGAATACCCTGTGCCAGGCTGGACAGAAGGAGCCCTGCTGCTTCCCCCTCTGGGCATCCAAAATGTGGTGCCCAGAGCCAAGGTGTGCAGATGGGGAGGAGAGCAGGGGGTGCTCCTGGCAGGATCCTGGCACAGGGGGCTGGCCTGGCTGCCCAGGAAAGCACCAGTGCCCTGGGCAGGAGCTGGCACAGGAGCTCTGCACCCACAGGAGTCTCGGGCTTGGCTGCCAGGTCCGTGTCCTTGGCCTGGGCTTGGCTCCTCTGCAAAACCAAAGCCCTGCTCCAGTATCCCAGCCCTGCTGGAAGAGAGCAGTGGGTGGGAGATCATGGAATCCCGGACTGGTTTGAGTTGGGAAAGGACCTCAAAGCCCATCCAGTGCCACCCCTGCCCTGGGCAGGGACACCTCCCACTGTCCCAGACTGCTCCAGCCTGGCCTTGGGCACTGCCAGGGATCCAGGGGCAGCCACAGCTTCTCTGGGCACCCTGTGCCAGATGGCACAACCAGGTCCTTCAGACCTCCCTCCCCATCCCTGCTCCTGATGCCTGTGCCCTTTGCTCCATGAAAACTCAACCCTGGGAGCAAAGACTTGATGGGGAAAACATTGACTGGGTCAAGGTGATGAGCACCATGAATTGAAGCACTGAAAGGGATAGAAATTGATCTTTTTGCCTCTGATCTCACATAGACCCTTCCAAGGAGTGAAGGAGGCTGGGAATGACTGTCCATAGCCAGTAGGGCCCGTTAATGATGAAACAAGTGAATTCTTTCCATAAGTTTTATATTTCCATGTGCTCTTTCCCTCCAGTCTCCCACCTGGCTGGTGCACTCGTGACCTTCTGCTTTGCTGTGTCTTTAACCTGATGCTCTGGTCGTAATAATACAAATCTTTAATTTCTCTGTTACCCCTTTACAGAAAATATCTTATATTCCCATTCTCTTTTTTTTTTTCCTTTCTCTGCATTCTTTTAGAGGAAAAGTCCGGTAAGAAACACGATTTTTATCTCCTATAATATTTTACCCCAACCTTGTGTTCTCTCCTTGCACAGTCCCTGTTCTGCACCTCTCCAGAGCTGAAATGGAAAATGCAAATAACAAACTCTGCCCTTCTAGAATGATATTTAATTTCCTTTCTCCTCGACTTAGAACATATTTTAAAATAGAGGGTTTATAAATAGAGCTAAGCTGTCTCTGCTTGGAGTTGTGTGGTCTGGGGCTGGAGTTTGGGTGCCAGAGCTGGTGTTGGGAGAAGGAGGGGGCACAGCTTTGTCTGGGCACAGGTTGTGGCACATCCAGGGGTGTGAGGAGGCAGGAAACCCACCAGTGGTTCCTGGGTGTTGCTGTCCTGCAGAAGGACTGAGCTTCCAACAGCCCTGAGCCCGAAATGGGGGAGTTCACCCAATTTTTTCCAGGTTTGGGTGAGCAGGGTGACCCACCGGGTTGTTGTGCCAGGGGGGTGTGACGGGCACTGGGGGTGCTGACCTGTCACTCTCTGACCAGGTGTCTCTTCTCTCTTCCTTCTCGCTGACCGCAGCGGCGCAGCCCGGTAAGCACCTCGTCCTTTCCTCCTCTTCCTCCTCACCTGGGAATGGGGATTGGGGTGGGCACAGGGGATGGGGACTGGCTGCCAGTGCCATTACCCACCCCCTCGGGTGACCCCAGGGCATGGTGGCACCTTGTCCTCCCTTGACAGTGCTCAAGGATGAGCGTTTTCCGTGGCTCATCCTTGGGATGCCCTGGAGATCCTGCTTGTGGTCCTGGGCTGTCCCCACTGTCCCCCTCCCTCCAGTGGGGCTCTCCCTCCCCTCTCTGCTCTGGGGCTCCAGTGGGTGTGGGGAGTTTGGCTTTGGGACAAACTTCCCAGGGCAGGGCTGGATCCCCATCCCTGGAGGGATTTCCAAGCCCTGTGCATGTGGCACTTGGGGACATGGGTCAGAGGTGGCCTTGGCAGTGCTGGGGGTGGTTGGACTCCATCTCAGAGGGCTTTTCCATCCTGAAATATTGGTGGGGTGCATGATGTGGCAAGAGCAAAGACTTAAAATTACTAAAATACTTGATTAGGTTGATTTGCAGCCATCAAATGTCAGGATTTGGGATTTATGCCATTTCTAATGGTGGAAGTGACCCCCAAAAGACCCCAAGAGCCTGGCTGGCTCCAAAGGCAGAGCTGCCAGTGCTGGCTTCACCTGGCTCAGACCCCCCCTTGGCAGCGTTTTCTGCTCCCTGTATTTCAGCCGCATCCAGTAAATGTCTCCTTAGACCATTCCTGCCACATCTGCTGGGCTGCCTCACCCCGGGGTGACAATTGCCCCGTGCCCCTGTCCCAGTGCATCCCACTCACCTCCTGTGTTTCTCCTTCCAGGGGACGATTAAAAGGAATTTATCCAGTGAGTATCTTCTGCAGCCTGTGAAAACAGGGATCACACCAGTTGCTGGGGGAGGTTTGGGAGAAAAAAAGGCAGTGGGGAAGGTTTGCTTTGAAATAGTCCTGGCTCCCTGGTTTAGCTCTGCACAGAAATAAATGTGAATTAAAAAGCAGGTTTATTTTTTCCTGGGGTGGGCTGTGTGCTGTGCTGGTGGCACACTGGGGGGCTGGGGAGGGGGGGATGCCCTGGAGGGGCCGACTCTCAGCCTGTGCCATCTGTCCTGTGCCACAGGTGAGGAGATCTCCCGGCCCCGGCGCTCCACACCCACCCCAGACCCTGGCAGGTGAGTATGGAGCCCCCCAGGGTGGGCACCCAGCACCTCTGTGCCCAAAACCTCCAGGTTTTGATCCTTTCTCATCTCTTCGCTGGGTATTTATTGCCCTACAACTGTTGCCAACCCGTGGATGCCTTGAGGTGATTTTCATTGTTTTAGTTTTAGGATTTTGGTCTTTTAGCAACACCATCCGTGAGCTGAGCTCCCCCAGCTTGGCTCATCAAGGGCTCCACTGCAGGAACATCACTTTTATAACGTTTTAGGCTCCCAAGGCAGCTGAACATCTGTGTTGGGCTTTAAATGCACTGGGGAAATGCAGGAGGCACAGGGACACTCGTGTCCATGGGGTCTTTGTTGGATTCTGGGGAGACCTTAGAGGGGCTCCAGGAGAGCTGGAGAGGGACTGGGGACAAGGGCTGGAGGGACAGGACACAGGGAATGGCTTCCCAGGGTTAGATGGGAGATTGGGAAGGAATTCCTGGCTGGAAGGGTGGGGAGGGGCTGGCACAGGTTTCCCAGAGAAGCTGTGCCTGCTACTTGTATTCCCACGGGAGCAGGAAGGACATCCTGGGCTGGGAGCCACCTTGAGCCTGGCAAACGTTGTGCTGTGCTGGGGGGGATATATTGATTTAGGAAGGCAAAATATTGATTTAGGAAAGTAAACACACAAGTTTGTGTGGAATGAAGCCAAATCTCCTGGGAATGTGCCCTGTGCAGCTGCAGGGCTCAGCCTGAGGTGTGTTGGTCCAGACCTTGTCTATATTTTTAATCCTTTTTTTTTAATTCCATGCAGTTCTGACTAATCCTAAAGCTGCTGTGGCACTGCAGGGTTGGCACCACAGTGCTGCTGCTGTGGGTGCTGCCACTCTGCCTCCCTGTTCTGTGCCTGAAAAACCCTCGTTAGTCCAGAACATAAACACTCCATGAAAATATTTGTGTTTGGGCTCAAACCTGGTTTGAAGCAAACCTGAAGCTCCTCTGTGCTTGTCTCATCCCACAGCAAGAAAACTGGGGAGGATCCTGCTGCCCTGGCACCGCTTTTTGGGCCCCCCCTGGAGTCGGCCTTCGAGGAGCAGAAACTGGACGGTGGGTCAGGGGACAGGGGTGGCACCTCCTGGCACCCCCCAGCTCTGCCACCAGGCAGGGCAGTGACAGGACAAGGGGAAAGGGCCTCAAGTTGCACCAGGGGAGGTGCAGGTTGGGTATCAGGGAAAAATTCCTGCCCTGAAAGAGTTGCTCAAGGCTGGAGTCCCCATCCCTGGGAGGGAGTTTCAAAGCCCTGTGGATGTGGCACTTGGGGACATGGGTTAGGGGTGGCCTTGGCAGTGCTGGGTTGGACACTTAGAGAGATTTTTCCAACCTGAGCAGATTCCCAGCCCTCCCCTGAAAGGTGGCAAAGGACAAAGCCCCAGCAGAAGGTGAAGGGCGTGGCTGAGTGCCCAGCCTGGCCTTAATGCAGCTTGGATGGAGCCAGAGCAAGTGCTTAAGTCAATTAGTTAATTAGGTGGTCTGGGCCAGATCCTGACAGAGAACAGCTAACGAGTGTCCAAACTCTATTGCCTTTCCAACCCAACCATGATCTGAAATAGTGATTCCAGCAGTGATTTAAACAACCCCCCAACACTTGAGATCTTCCTTCCTCCAGGCTCCTGGATGGAGCTGTTGGCCAGTGCCTCCAGTCCTGGGGAGATGCCACTTCAATCGTGTCATTTTTACCCCCCCCAAAACAATGTTTGCTTGACACAGAGACACTTTGCTCCTCTTCCCAAAGCTCAGAGATCCTGCAGGACCTCTTTTCCTGAAAGAACAACCCCACTCACCATCTGGAGTGGGTTGTTCCCAGAGATCTCCTCCTCCTCCTCCTCCTCCTGGAGCTCCCAGGGAATGGCCCTGCCCTTGTAGCCTCGTTATGTCTCGTCATTAACGACCCCCGTTAATTGTTTTAATCACAGCTATGTTTGCCTGCAGTTCTCTGCATACAAACACCCCCCAAAAAAGTGCAAGAAACTAAAATTTTATATAGAAAATTTTCTTTTTTCCCCCTACAACCTCTGCAAATGTAATTCTATCTCTTCATTTTAACACCTGATTTTTTTTTTGTTGCAAATCCCAAAATTCCAGACAATTTTTGCAATTATTCCTAGGTTTTCCTTCACATAATAACCCTCCCCTCCCATCAGTGGCATTGTTTTGTTTGTCAAGCAGCATGAGCATCAAACTAATTGAATGTCCTTCTTCCAAACCATGCAAGTTTTTAATGATCCACCCTTACAGAACTTTAATTACTGAGAGGTTTCTCTCACTCTTTGGTTCCTCTTTTCCCAAGCCTGGGATGAACGTGTCTCATCCATGTGTTTGGAAGAGGACAGTTGGTTTCTTAATTGCTTTTCAGATGTTTATTTAGTGATTTTCTTTATTTTTATTTTTATTTTTCAGCTGCTCTAGATCAGCCTGAGATCTGGGGGTCAGTCCAGCCCATCAACACAAGTGCAGAGTCCCCAAAGCTTCCCAGACCTTTTCCAACTGGAAGTAAGTGAACTGTGCAGGTTTATCAATCAGAAATTAATATCTACAGAAATCAGGTCAAATACCCTCAAAATCATCCTGACTCTGCAATTCCAGAATATTTTAAGATGATATTTGGTTTTTGCCACTGGCTTGACTTGAGCTGCAGCACGGAAGGGTGGAGGAAGGGGTGGGATTGGGTGAGGAAAAGGGTGGGAAGGAGGGATTGATGGTACCTGGGATGGGGTGGGTGGGAAGGAGGGATGGATGGTACCCAGGGGGTGAGATTCCAAGCCCATCCTCCCTGGAATATGTTCCTCTGGGTTTCCTAGGTAAAAACCTCTCCAGCCAGGACAAATGTCCTGCTTGGACCCACACTGCCCTCAGAGCCAGGAATGCCTGATCACACATTTTAATGTGTGATGGAGAGGTTGGAAGCCCCAGATTCTCTGGGATGGCAGAAGGGAAGAGCCCCAGATTCTCTGGGCTAAGAGAGAAGGGAAGAGTAGCACAGCCCCAAATCCCAATTATTTTATCACAGCTCTCCCCATTGCCTGGGGCAGCTGGGGAACTGCAGCTTTTCAAAGCCCAACTTTCTTCCTTTTCCTGCCCTTTTCCAGGAGGTTTGACCTCGGATCTGATTTGCATCTGCTTTGCAAAAATGTCCCTGTAAAGCAGTGCCTGTTAATTAGCCACTGTTAATTAGCCACAGTGTTGCTGCTCCCCTCTGTGCCCCCTGGATCCATGTGGGATGATGGGCACACGAGGAACTTGGAAAGCAGCTCTGTGCCTCAGAGGGGAAAGGTTTAATTAAAATGGTAATTCGGGGGTTTCAAATGTCTGAGACTTAAAAAAATGAGGGGAGAAAAGGGAGAGAGGGGGGGAAAACCAACATAAAACACAATAAAAGTGGCTTCTTAGTGCCAGAGGGCAGGGAGAGATGGAAGACTGGGAAGGAATTCCTGGCTGGGAGGATGGGCAGGGGCTGGGCTGGAATTCCCAGAGAAGCTGTGGCTGCCCCTGGATGCCTGGGAGTGTCCAAGGCCAGGCTGCCAAGGCTTGGGGCAGTCCGCTCAATGTCAGATCCTCTCTCCCAGTAACTCCCTTTGTTCCCTCAGCCCCTGCAGTGACTCTCCCCCCTCTCTGCTCTGCTTTGCAGCTCCTCCGCCGCTCCCACCCAAGAACATTCCGGCCACGCCACCACGCACCGGCTCCCCCCTGCCCCTGGGAATAGGTAAAAGCTCAGGGTGTGCCATGGCACAGCCCCAGGACGCTGATCTGGTGGCACTGGGAGGGGGGCAGGTCCCTGTGATTGTGTTTTAGACAGAGATTTGTTCCTCGTGCATCCTTTTCCCTTTGCATCCAAAGAGTCCCAGACCGGTTTGGATTGGAAGGGACCTTAAAGATTGTCCAGTCCCACTCCATTCCATGGGCAGGGACACCTTCCAGTGTCCCAGGTTGTTCCAGCCTGGCCTTGGACACTCCCAGGGATGGGGTAACCAGAGCTTTGTGGTGCTTCAGTGGATGCTGCTGTTGGGGGTGGTGCTGTAAGCACAGCACAACAATTCCTTTGCCCCCCAGAATTGTCATGTTGGTGAAATTAATGCTCTTTCCACCCTCCCTGCCTCTGGGATCAGTCTCCCTGGAAATGCAATGCAGCATTGGCCTTAATATCCTGCTCAAAATTTGGAATCTAGGGAGCCCTGTTACTGCCTGGAGCAGCCCTGGATGGTCTGTGCTCATGAAACAACAGGGCAGTGCCTCTGTCAGGGAGCTGCTCCTGCATCCCCTGCCCTCCAAATCCCTCCTGCTCTTGGGGAAAGGTGGAAAAAGCCTCCCTGGTACCACAACCTGGGCTAGGGAGGAGAGAATGGGACAGTGCTGAGAGTGACGGACAACCTGAGGGCAGGGATGGAAAGGGGTTGGATGCAGCCAGAGGACATCCAGTGCTTATAAGCATATAATTCATGGTGCTGGCAGGGCTGTGTCTGCTGGGACAGCAGGATTTGAGGAGGGGAGACAGTGCCTGGCCTCTGGAAAGGGCACTGCATGGGCACAGACAGAGCACCTTGGGGTGGAATTCCTGTGCCACAAAGAAACGCCCTGCCCTGCCCTCGCTGCTCTCTCCATCACCGTCTCATCCGTGCTCCTGTATCTTGGTGTTCCTGTTTATTGGAACAGCCAGGCTGGCACAGTGTCCATCTCCATCCATTGGTTCATCCACAGCTCATTTGCTGGGCTCTGCCTTGTGAATGGTGTGGAGCTGAGGTCTGGTTTGCTCTGCTCCAGCAAAATTCCATTTTATCCCAGCTGTGGAACAGCAGATGGATCCCCTCACTGAGGTGCTGCTGACACGAGGGGTCCCTGCCCTGGGTGTGCAAAGCTTGGCTGGTGGATGGTGTCTGTGTTCATGGAGTCCGATGGGAATGTTGCTGTGTGGTGGCTCAGTGAGCAGAGCCCTACAAAAAAATCCCCTGCTCTGCTGCTGCTCGTGACCGAAACACATCCACCCTGTCTGCATCCTGTGCTGCAAACCAGCATGTTTTGTATAAATATATATATTTATACATAGCATGGATAAAACATACATATATAGAGTGGGGTGTGCCAGAGCTGGGTGAGTTTAATATCTGCTGGTGATTCAGATGTGGTGTCGTTTAGAGGACTGTCAATCCTGGCATGGTCTGTGAGTGCTGGAGGAGCAGGGCTTGGCTCGTGCTGCATGTTTGCTCATCCAGCCTTTTGCTCCAGCGTGGATCATTTGATGTTGCAGTGTGGCCTGGTGTAGAAACCTGCCCATGAATTATATTCCCCAGCAGCTTATAAGAGAAGCTTGTAGAGCCTCTCCTCTAGACGTAGAGCCCCTAGAGAGTCGTGCAGCTCTGCTTAAATGCCCAGTGTGAAATAAACTCCTCTGACCACAGGAGGGGACCAGGCAGCAGCAGAGCCCAAAAGGGACAAACTCCCGTCCATCAATGACTTGGACAGCATTTTTGGCCCCGTGCCGTCCCCCAAATCTGCTGCTGCAAACGCAGAAGACAAGTGGGTCAATTTTTCCGATCCATCCCCGGATAACGCGCCTCCGGAGCTGACGCCCCGGGACAAAGCGGGATCCCCTTCCCGCCCGCTGCCCTCGCCGCTCCACCTGGAAGAGGTTCCCAAGAAGCTTTCTGAGCAGCCTCACCTTAAGGAGGAGAACGCGGTGGAGCCCGTGGCCTCTCCCAAAGATTTTGGGCCGGCACAAAGAGCGACCCCTCCTCCCCCTCCGCCGCCCACCTACCGTACGGTGGTGTCGTCTCCCGGACCGGGGCCCGGCAGCCCCAGCGGTACGTGCCCGTGGCCCTGAGCTCCTGCCTGTGCTTCCACGTCCATCGTCTGCCTCCCGTGTCCTCCCCCTGCCCCTCGCTGCCTGTCTCCTGCTGGGATGGGGAGGATGGGGTTTTTCCCTCTTTTGTTTTTTGGTTTGGGGTTTTTTTTGCCCATCCTTGCTGTGTGTGGGAGTTTTGGGGTTGTCGTTCAGGGAACAGAGGCAGGAAGAGTTCAGGCAAATAATCTGAGCGAGGCTCAGCTCCAACCTCGCATTGTCACCCACAGAACCCCCAGGAGCCCCAGGTCCTTCTGGGCTCTGGGTGTGGATACCCAGGAGAAATGTCTTCCAGGGTGAATCCTCTCCCCAGGCAGAACCTGATAGGTCTGTCAGGGTTTAGCCTGCCTGTTAAATTATGAATTATTGTTAATTATAAATGTCTGTGCCCATGAGGGCAGAGGAGCAGGGCCAAGGTCAGTTTACACCCCCCTCCCCTGGTGCAGGAGGGGGTGCAGCCTCAGGCTGTTCTCGGAGGGGCTGGGCCAGTTCAACATCCCCCAGGAGTTATTTTGGGGGGAATCACCCCCCAGAGGCCTGAGGAACCTCCCCCCACAGCTCTGCTGGTGGGAGGTGAGGGGTTTGCTGGGTGTGCAGCCCTCCCCCAGCCCTGTGCCCGCTGTCACCAGCAGTGTCATTGTCACCTCCAGCTGGTGGGGGGCTGCTGGGGGTGTCCCCCTGGGTGTGGCTGGTGCTGCAAGTGTGGCTTTGCTTCAGTGGTGGTGGCTTCTCTGTGCTGGGGGGGAAGGGAGCGGTCTTTATGGGGGCTGTGGTGTCCAGCAGAGCCACTTGGAGCTGGGACTTCTCCAAGAGTTGGGCAGCAGGAAACAGCGAGAGTCTTCCTACGTGTTCTCCAGCCTGATGCCACCTGAGTAACTGCCTTGTGTGAGCCAAGAGCCATGGGCTGGGGACGTTCTGGGGTCTCCTCATGGATGGATGGATGGAGGAGCCCTGCTCAGCAAGGCAGTGCTGCCTGTCCCAGAAGATCCACGTCTCTTCTCCAGGGATTGCCTCTTGTCTCAGCCTGGACTCTTTTGCATCCCACTGCCACCTTCCCTAGTGCAGCAAGCTGCAAAAGGCAAAGTGTTGACACCCACAGGAAAATGGTGTGAATGTTCCAGAAGCTGCATCCCATGGCAGCTGCTCAGGGTGGGTGGTGCAGCTCCAGCACCTGCCCTGCTCCTCTCCACCTTCCCGAGGCTCCTGGAGCTGCAGTTGGTCCTGGGGGTGCCCAGTTATTGGATGCTGTGGAGCAGAGCCAGCCCAGGCTCCCATCCCTGGCCTTGTGGGTGTCCCCACATCAGGGCTGGGGACCAGTGTGGAGTCACTGTGGACTGGATTGGGTGGGAGGGATCTCAAAGCTCACCTCCTTCCAACCCCACTGCCAGGGGCAGGGACAACTTCCCCTCGACCAGGTTGCTCCAAGCTCAGCATTCCAGCAGGCCGCTGCTTCTCACATCCTGACAGAGTCTCTTGTGGTGGAAAATGTGATTTCCTGGCTGGAATCCAAGCTGTGGCAGGGCTTTGGCTTCCTGGTGCTCACACAACCCTCCCTCGAAGGCTCCACCCTGTGCCACTCACTCAGTGCTGCAGGGTTACTTTCCTTGAATAATTCCTGTTTTTTTATTAGGGCTTTATTGGGATAAGGAAGGACAAATTAGGTCTATAAATAAAAATGGCTCAAATTTTGGGGTTGTGCAAAGGAAGGACTGGGGTTTATTCCCTTTAAACAAGTTCCTCTCTTGGCTGAGCCTGCTGTCCTTTATCTCTCGGTCTCGTTTCTCTAGATCCAGCCTTGATCTTTCTGTCTCAGCTATCAGTGGAAAAAAATTAGTAAATAACTCTCTTGCAAAGTGGAAAAAATAAAGGCAAAGTCATCCTGGTATTATCAGTCTGAGCTCCAGGGAGCTGGGTGGCAAATGCCAGGTCCCTTATCCTGGGGCTGGGATCCAAGTTCCCTCCCACTCCTGCTGCCCTTGGTGTCCTGGTGCCCTCTGTGACTCCTCTGGCACCGGTTACTGCTGAACTTCTCCTGGAAGGAATTTCTCTGCATGGAGCACAACAATTCCCTGGACATTCTGTGAAGGATGGATAAAAGTTTGTTTGGTTACAAGAATGCCCCTTTTCAGCTGCCGGGGACCTCATGAACCCTGAGCTCAGCGCCCTTGTTCTGCTGGGGGCTGCATTCCTCCTCTCCTTCCTCTTCCAGCCTGCATTCCTCCTCTCCTTCCTCTTCCAGCCTTTCTTTGCTGGGGGGACAGAGCTTTACCCCTAATTCCCAACCCTCTTCACCAGTCGTGCCACCCCTGGAGCTGCAGGGCTTCAGCATCATCTTCCTCCTGCCCACATCTGTTTTTTGGGGAAGCCACAAGACTCCTGATGACAGCTTTGCCCAGCTCTCCTGGCAGAGGGAGCCAGGCGTGGGGCATGGGGCAGCTCCCACCAGGAATTCCTCGGCATCAGCAGTCCTGGAACGCTTTTGTGCCATGTGAAGCTGCTGCTGTGGGGTGTGCATGGGCACCCCTGGGTGGACTCTGGGGTGGGCAGCCCTGGGGGGCACAGCCTGTGGGGTGCTCATGGCTCACATCTGTTGCAGGTTCCTCGTCCCCGGCTCGCCCCGGAACGCCGCTGGCCACCTGTGGCACCCCCCCACCGCCACCGCCCAGGCCCCCCTCCCGGCCCAAGCTGCCCCCTGGCAAACCCCCCGTCGCTGATGTGGTATGTTGGGAGCAGGGGGGGTGGGCAGAATTCCCAGTCCTGGCATGGATAACCGAGCAAGAGCCTGGTGGGGGCTGCCAGGGCGAGTTGGGGTTTGTTCACAGGGATAAATTCCACGTGGAAATGGGATGTGAGCACCTCTGCCAGCCTGGTGATGCCCACCATCAGCAAACCATGGTGTGCAGTCATGGCTGAGACAGGACTGTGCCCGTGGGAAGGGTCTGGGGGGAGGAAGCAGAGTGGATCCAGCTGGGAATGCTGACTGGGGAGGGATGCTCAGCAATCTTCGGTGGCCTGGGCTGTGACACTGTGTCCTGCCACCCTGGGCAGCTGCTTCAGGTGGGTTGGGAGAGTTTTTGGCTGGATGATGTGGATACAAAACGATCCCTAAAGGATCAATAAGCACCCCGTGAGCTGCTCCTATTGAGCTGGCACATGGTGGGCACTGCTCCCTTCTGGATGAGGAGCACATTCCCTCCATCCCGTGGCCTCCAGAGCTGCAGATGGGCATTCCAATCATCCCCCATTTTTCCGGGCCCGGGCTGTGCTATTGGCAGTAAAAGGATTAAAATCATTCCTTTGCTCCTCTGGGACTCCAGCAGAGCAGCTGCCCGGAATTCCCCTGGGATACATCTTCAGGGAAGAGCTTGTTTGTTTGCTGTGAATGTCTCTGTGTGTATTTTCTTTAACCTTGTGTTATTTTGTGTTTTTCTACAGTCCAGGCCTTTTAGCCCTCCCATCCACTCCTCCAGCCCTCCTCCGATAGCACCTTTAGCCCGAGCTGAAAGTACTTCTTCCATATCTTCCACCAATTCCCTGAGTGCAGCCACCACTCCCACCGTTGGTAAAAACACACAGCTCTGCTCTTCTTTCACCTTTCCTACCTCTCAGCATCCCCAAACGGAGCCTTTTCATTTGCTGGATTGTTCTTTGTCAGTTTTCCTCAGGGTTTTTAAATGCAAGAAGGGATTTGAGTGGGGAGTGATGGTGATAGGGAAGTTTTGGGGCAGCTCCAAAGGTTGTGGAAAATGAACGTTTGGTAAAAGTCAAGGTTGTAATTGAGGGAAATACGTTATAAAATGTGGTTGTGGTCTGTAAATGTGGACAAAATAAGCTTTTTTTTTTTTTTGGTAGGGGATGTTGTGCCTGGAGGGGAGGGGGGGGCTGGAAGCCAGACCTTGGGATCCAGGAGACAATTTTAAATCTCTTTAAATGCCTGAATTTAACACTTTCCTTTAAAGTGGTAGCAGGAAACAGGGTCTTGGAAAAGGCTCTTCCAAACTTCACTTGGCATATCCTAGGCCAGATAAAGCACTGCTTTTTTCTTTTTTTTGTTGAGGAATGTCCTGAAAAACATGGGGTTTGCCAAATCCCAGCAAAAAACGGGAATAAAGTCTGGCTGGCAGCTCCCAGGCTCCACACACCGGGTCCCTCTGGGTCTCCCTCCTCCGTCCCTTGATCCTGTCCATCCCGGCTGCCGGTGCTCCCTCCTCCATCCCTGCCGTGCCAGCCCCATCACCCCTCGCTTCCCGCAGCTCCATCTTCTCCAGGATCACCTTCCTCCTTCTTCTTTCCTCTCCAACCCTCTGGAAACCCGGCCTGGCTGGTGCCTGTGTGGGGTTTGTCACCAGCTGTCACCTCTCGAGCCGTGGGGAGCGGTGGTATCACCCCTTGTGGTGGCTGGAAGTGTCCTGAGCCGTGTGCCGGGCACTGTCACCTCCATGGGGAGCAATGGCATCACCCCCCGTGGTGGCTGGAAGTGTCCTGAGCCGTGTGCCGGGCACTGTCACCTCCGTGGGGAGCGGTGGCATCACCCCCTGTGGTGGCTGGAAGTGTCCTGAGCCGTGTGCCGGGTGCTGTCCCCGCGGTGCTGGTGGCACTGAGCCCTCTCTGTAGTTTGCTGGAGTCTCTGAGCTGCGTCTCCATCCTGTTGTTTGCTTTGCTCTCGAGGTGTCATGGGTGCCTGTACCTGTCTGCCGGATGTTGGTCACTGTCACGGCGTGTTCCTGGACAAATCCACCACCTGGAGCGAGGGGCAGCCAGCCCTGAGCATTCCCAGGGTGTTGGTCCTGTCCCATCACGGTGGCCACCAGGGTTTGGGTGGGGGGAGCAGCCAGGCTGAGGGCAGGGCTGGTCGTGGGGTGATGGTGATGTGAGGGGGCTCCATGCTGGTCCTGATGGCTGAGCAGGTCCTCAAGCTCCCATTTTATTTTATTTCTCTCTAACACACATGATTTCTGAGCAGAACCTGCTGCTTGATGTTTTCCATGGGCTGAGCAGTGTGGGGGGTGTTGCTGGCAGGGTGAGAAGCTGTGCCCAGTGACCCCAGCACCTCCCACCCCATTCCTTGGGGGAGTGCTGAAATCAGGGCGCTGGGGAACTCCAAATGGGGCAGCCAGGAGGAGCATCCCGGACTGCAGGTGTTGTGCTTCCAGTTCCATGAAAGCAAAATCATGGAGTCATAAAATATCCTGAGCTGGAAGGGACCCATCTGGATCATTGATCCAGCTCCTGTGCACAGGACATCCCCAACAATTCCACCCTTGTCCAAATGTTTTGTGGGCTCTGGCAGCGCCACTTCCCTGGGGATCCTGTTCCAGTGCCAAACAACCCTCTGGGTGAAAAACCTCCTGAGATCCCACCTAAACAAAGCAGGGGGTGCCACGTTACCAGGATTTGGCTCAGGAAAAGCTGGATGGGGGACAGGCAGGGCCAGATGAGTTTGGGACACACTCAGGGGAAGCCCAGGCTTGTCCCCACCAAGGGGAGGGTGGGCACTGGTGCTGGGGGAGCATCCATGAAAATCCACAGGAGAGGAGGGAGCGCCTCCAGCTCCTGGGTTTGTTTGCAGGAGGAGGAAACAGCTGAGGTGGAAGGTGTGCAGGGATGGGCAGGTCAGGGACCACAGTGGGTCCTGAGGGGCTGGGACACCCCGACCCAGCAGCCCTGGGTTTAGCTCTGGGTCCCTCTCCAATGTACTCCCTGTCTCCTCTTCCCTGCGGCAAAGTCCGACGGAGTTTGTCCGAGAGCATGCGAAGGGTTGTTCCCTTTCCGTGTCCTCCGTGCTGTTCTGGTGTGCTTTCCTCGTGGCTGCATGTCAGTCTGGAGACTTTCTGGCCAAGAAAGGAGCCGTTCCTCCCGTGTCAGTGCCCCTCCCATCGCCTCTCTCGTCAAACCCCTCGGAGTCTCCGTCGATGCAAAACGCGCTGCTTGGTCTCACTTGGGATCCGTGTTTTCATTCTTTGTGTTTTATTTTGGTTTTTTCCTTTGCATTTCTTCTGCTTGTGTTATCAGAGGACGATGCTTTTATTGCCAAACTGCCCGGGTTTGAGGGGCGCAGTGAAGTGCTGGCAGGTACTGTACTGGCAGGGAGCTCTCCAGACAACCCAACCCGCCTCCGGAGCGGGCGGCCACGGGCTCGGCACCCGCCGCTCGCAGCACCTTGCATGACAGTTTCTCAGTGCCTAAAAAGGACTTTGAGGTGCCCGGTGGTCACCTCCTGAATTCAAAATTTAGCGGCTCCAAAACCTGTTTCCCCCGCCCGCAAGCCCTGAGTGATTTCCAGAGCTCCCGGTGTCTGTTGGAGGCGGTCTGAGAGCGGGGAGCTGGTGGTTGTGATGGGAAAGGGAAGATTCCAGCTGGGCAGCTGCTGCTCTCTCTGTGTGTGTGTGTGTCTGCTTGTATCAAGTGTTGTGTCCTGAAATGCCGCAGAGAACACCCGTTTCACTGTCACTGTGCACACCGGTGTGGCATGAGGAGCAGCATCCCGCCGGGAATGCTGCCGGAGGTGTTGAGGAGGACACGGCACGTTTGCCCGGATCAGCGCGGTGACAACGCGCTAACGGAGTGCATGAGCCACGAGCCGCTTCTACTGTAGCCGGAAACAAGGAGCAAACCCCTCTGAACTCCCTACCGAGCAACACGACTCTTCCATCTGGGCTTCCATAGCTTTGCTTTCTGCTTTCTGTCTCCTCAGCCGAGGCCCCGAGTTTCAAAGCCCCCGTCCCCGCACGGCTTGCAGCGCCTCGCCCCCTCCCCGTAGCGAGATAAATGACCTGCTCTGTGACTCACACTGTGTCCTTCTCTCTCCCTCTCCTTAACCTTTCCCGTCCCGCTTCAACTCCTGGCCATACAGAGAATGAACAGCCTTCCCTCGTTTGGTTTGACAGAGGAAAGTTTTATTTGACTTTCGAAGGTAAGTAGTGCAAAGCATCCCCGGTCCCGACTCGCTTCCCTCGCTCTCTCGCTCCCGGGGTTCCCTCCCAAGGCTCCATCCAGCCCAGCTATGGCTCCTTAGATGGCATCCCAAGCTCAACCACCAGCGTTTTCATTTGATTTGTGCCACTTGTCCCCACGATCTCTTGTTCGTTTATTTAAAAAAAAAAAAATAAATCAATCGATCCCAAACGAACCAAACCCCAAAAGAACGTTCCGGATATTCCCGTGCGGAGGCTGTGGTGAAAACTGGCGAGCGGAACCGCTTGCACTGCCGAGGAACTTGACTCTGTCAACCAGGGCTTCTCTCTGCTCTCCCTCGCGAGCTGCTCGTTACCGCGGTGCTGTTAATTAAGATCCACAGGGTGATGGGTTCTCTGCCGAGCAGGGCCCTCCTCCCCAGCTCCCACCGGGGTTTTTGGCAGTGAGGAGTCGGGAGCTGGGACACCGGCAGGTCGTGCTGCTGGGGTGGCTGGTTGGAGGTGTTGGGAGTTTTGAGGTCTGTTGTGGATGAGAATCCGTGGGATTCAGCAGGGAGGGAAGGAAAAAACCTGTTGGTTGTTCTCCCAGGAGTGTCACATCCTGGACAGGGCAGAGCTGGGAGTGGCTGCTCCGAGGGCACCGAGGCTTTGGGGGAAGTCTCGTCTCGCAGCCAGTGTTTTGCTCTTCAGACAGACAAGCAGGAGGTTTGTTTGCAGCAGGGACAGGTGCTTTAAACCCCCAGGGAAGCACTTTGGAGCTGGTGTGGTGCTGGCAGGCAGGGCTGGGGAATGCTGCTGGCACAGGGAATGCCCAAGTGCTGTTCCCGTGGGTGACTCCCAAAGCATCTCCCTCCCAACAAGGGGCTGAGTGGCCCAGGATGGCACTGCCAGGCCACTTGGGATCCTGGAACAAAGCCCCTCCTGGTGAGAGTGATGGCTTAGGCAGGGCTCAGGGTGACCAGGAGGGTTGGTTCCTTCCTTTCCTTCTTTTTCCTTGGCCCAAAGGCCTCGCTCCCACAGTTCCTGCTCACTCCGACAGCAGCTCCCAGTTTAGATTCAGGAGGATCTAAACCACTTCCTCCTGCTGTTCCCAGCAAAAAACCCGTCCTGGGTTCCCTTTCCCACGTGCCACCTGCTTGTTGGGAGCTCTGGGAAGAGCTGAGGACAGCAGGGACAGCGTCACCCCGAGTTTTCCAGCACTGCTCATCCCCTCGCCCTGCTCTGTGCTTCCTCCTCCCCTTTGTTCAAACCAGCACTGGGAGCTCATCCACCTTCGGGGGGTTTTCTTGTGGTTTGGACTATTTGTGTTCTGGGATGGTGCGTTGGAATTCCTGGGCATGGTTCTGGCAGTGTGGATGGTGTGGAGCAGATGAGATTTTCCCTGGGAATGCCAGCACAGCAGCAGGAGTCTCCAGGCTCCTCTCGTATCTCGGGGAGGAGCAATTTCACTTCCACACACACTGGATTTCCTGATTTATCCCTAAATATTTAAGTCCGTCTTGAAAAATAAAAAGTTAAACTTCAACGCTGGTTTGCAGGGAAGCAAGAGGAGACTTGGCTGTGTTTGGCATCTGTAACTCAGGGCATGGGAGGCCAGAAGGGAAATGACAGTTTCTCTCTGGGTTTGGGGTTATTTTTGTGCAAAGATCCATCTCTTTGCTGAATGTGGGTTAGTTTGTTCACGTGTGAAAAGATTTGGTGGTGCTCTCCTGGCCAGGATCCCTCACTCACCTCTCCCTACTCCACAGCTCCATTTCCCACTTTTGTGTGGGGAAAAATAAGGCAAATGACCCCAGTCTGGTGCTTATGGCTGGATCCAAAGCTCCATAAAGTGGATTTATTTCTTTTCTCCATTATTACCAGGTCATTTTGCCCAGATGAAAAGTTTCTAAAAATGACTTGTGGAGCAGTCAGTGAACAGCCAGGTTTAGGGTGGACGTGTGCCCTGGTCATTGGACTTGTCTCGAGTTTCTGGAAAACCATTCCAATGCTTCAAATAGATTATTCTTCTCTCTTTTTTGAAGTAAAATCTTAGTGGAAAAAATTATTTCTTCTCTGAAGCTGTTAAGAGAAGAATGCACAGCTTCATGAGGGAGGGAATTGAGGACCCCAGTTCCATCCATGGGAATTTTATTCAGAGCTGGATTAGAAATGGGGATGTTTTGTTGCTGCTGCTGCTGCTGCTGCTTGGATGTGGCTAGATCCCCACAGCCCAGCTGAGCCTGGTGGTGGGGATCCACAAAACCAGCCTGGTTATTCCTGCACAGGTTATTTTTCATTCTGGGGAATGAAACAACCTCATATATGTGAAAAGAAACAGGGAAAATGAGAGATGGGAAGTCAGTTTTCCCCCTCCATCACCTGCACTGATGCTTCTGAATCCCGTCTGTGTTCCTGGGTGGATGTGATGGGAATATCCCCTGGATTCAGTCACAGGGGGGTGCGGGGAGCAAGGATGTTGGGATCACCCAACAGTGGTGTCTGTGGAAAGAATTTATATGAAATGTGTTTTACCTCACAGTCCATGGTGCTGCCCATGGCCCTGCCTTGTCCCCACGTGTGTCCTGTGGGTTTGGGGAGCTGCCCATGGCTGGCACTGATGTATCCACCCTTCAGTGGGATGTTCATCCTGATGGATCACTCAGGGCTGTGGCCTCAGGGGCAGGAGGCTTGGGGAGCCACAGGCTGCCTCGCTGGGCTCGTTAGGATAATTAATGTGTGTGTGGGATGTGTTGTGTGTGGGTGAGATGCTCCAGCTGCCCATCCTGTGTGGATACACTTCCTGAGCATCCTCAGTCCGGGCTGCAGCTGGAATCACTTATTCCCCTGAGCCTCGAGATGTATGACCGAGAGGGAGATGTGTGGCTACATCCATTTCTTGCACCCTTTTAGGAAGGGCTCATCTGTGCCTCCAGGAGAGAGAGCACTTGGTGTTCATCCATTAACGTGGGGGTGCCTGGGTGAGGAGTGAGCAATGTCCCTGTTGGCAGATACCACAATTTTTATCAATTAATATCTCCCAACTCAGAGTGTGATTGCAGTGACACAAGTGTCATGAATCCTGATTTCCTGCACCCAAACCCACTTTGTTTCCTCATGGGGGTGGGAAGCAGCAGCTAAAGAAGGGAAGGGATATTTGTGGAGGAGAGCCCAAGCAGAAGAGCGAGAGCTCATCGGGAACATCCCACATTTCTCATTGCTTTCCCCTGGCCCCGCTGCCTGCAGAGGTGCTGCCCTTGCCCGGGCTGGCACTGGAATTGCCACAGCTTTTGGCTGGAGCTGGCACGTGCTTGCATGTTCCAAACAAACTCCAGGCTGGATTCATCCCCCCTTTCCCCTGCCTGACTCACGCCCTGGCAAGGAAGGTGACGGAGTGAGGGGGTGTTGTAAGGTGCCCCTTCAGAGACCTTTGCCATTCCTGGTTTGGAGCAAAAGAATCCTCGTGTTTAACCTGATGTACAGAGTGTGACATGAACAAAAAGGTTCCCAAATTACAGAAAAAAGATGAGGCTGAACTGGTGGTGCCAGGGCAGGGGAGGGGCTTCTTCAGGAGTTTTTGGGTGCCTGAAGGATCAGGACCTTGTACATGGTGCGGGTGATCCGACTGTAACCCTGGGATGATCTTTGGACACTTTCCATGGGGAAGAGGTGAGGGCTTTGCTGTGCCAGCAGCCCCCCACACTCCCCTGGGTGGTGGGCACAGGGAGCGAGATGTTGTCCCCTGTGCAGGATTTCCAGCCTGCCTGGGGCTGCTGAGGGGCACTTGCAGTGATGATTTTGTCCTCAGGAATTCCTGGCCAGCCGAGGGAAACCTGCAGGTGATCCCGCAGGGCTGAGTTATTTTAAAGCCTGACGAGTCTCCATGGATGCACAGCATGAGCAAAGCAAACTTCTCCCCTTTTTTTATCCTAGAACCCTAGAATGGTGTGGGATGGAAAGGACCTCAGAGATATCTTGTTACAATCCCCCCTGCCATGGAAAGGGACACTTCTCACTATCCCAGGTTGCTCCAACCTGCCCTTGGACACTCGCAGGGCTCCAGGGGCAGCCACAGCTGCTCTGCCCAACCTGTGCCGCTGTAGTTCCATATTTCTGATGATTTGCAGATTTTCTGTGGGCTCTGTGGGGTGAGTGGGGTGCAGAGGGTCTGCCTGGCACAGGGGACAGGAGAGGAGAGGGTATTGCAGGATAAGCCCAAGACTGGGGTTCAGGCAACATCAAGGGGAACCTGCTGGCATCCCACTTTTCCACGGGCAGCCTGAGCTCTCCGGTGGTGAGACGAGGAACCCCCCCCGGCCCCTTTTTGGCGGGGCTCAGAGACCAACTGCAAAAACTGTCATGCAAAGCCTGTCGTGTGGCAGCTCCTGGGGTGGGGGGCCACGGCCCCGCATGCTGCTCCTGCCTGTGGGGCTCCTCCATCCTTTGCTTGCTTCTGGAGGGGAGGGAAAGCTCATCTCAAACCGTTTTTGAAGCCTCATCCAAAGCCTGGGGGATTTTTTTTTTTTGTTCTGGTTTGCTCATGAAGTCAGGCCGGGCTCCACAGCAAGCGCCTCGGGCCGGGGGGAGCGGTGCCGTTCCTCTCTGTGGGTACAAAGTGGGGTGTTTGCTCTGTTGCAGGGTCGTCACGGGGGCCCAGCCCCCTCACCATGGGGGCACAGGA
The DNA here is from genome assembly GCA_013390025.1 of Pitta sordida. Classification (NCBI taxonomy): domain Eukaryota; kingdom Metazoa; phylum Chordata; class Aves; order Passeriformes; family Pittidae; genus Pitta; species Pitta sordida. The sequence continues at coordinate 40,605 of WEKX01027472.1, forward strand.
CACCCTGCCCGTCGCCGCCGCCTTCACCGAGACCGTCAACGCTTATTTCAAAGGAGCAGACCCCAACAAGTAGGTGCTGAGTGATGGGCCCTGGGGGTTGTGTCTGTCCAGTTCTGGACCCCTCAGTTTAAGAAAGATGTTGAGTTGCTTGAATGTGTCCAGAGAAGGGCAATGAAGCTGGTGAAGGGGCTGGAGCACAATTCCTGTGAGGGAGAGCTGGGGATGTTGAGCCTGGAGAAGAGGAGGCTCAGGGGGAACGTTATCGCTCTCCACAACTCCCTGACTGGAGGGTGCAGCTAAGTGAGGGTTGGTCTCTTCTCTCGGGTAACCAGGGACAGAACGAGGGGACACAGGCTCAGGGTGTGCCAGGGGAAGTTTAGGTTGGATGTCAGGAAAAGGTTTTTCACAGAACGACTGATTGGCCATTGGAACGGGCTGCCCAGGGAGGTGGTGGAGTCACTGTCCCTGGAAGTGTTTAAAAAGAGACTGGGTGAGACTGAGAGCTATGGGTTGGAGGATGTGATGGTGTTGGGTAATAGGTTGGTAATTGGTTATAGGTTGGACTTGATGATTTCAAAGTCTTTTCCAACCTTGGTGATTCTGTGATTCTGTGACATGGAGGTTCTGGGCCTGGGACGGGCTTGGGGTGCTGGCAGGGCTTTGGTGATGGCAAGGGAGGACAGGAGGTGCTCTGGGCTCAGCCTGTGCGTGTTGTGGTGCCAGTGCACTGCACCAGGTTGGGATCCAGGGCCAGGACACTCCTGTGGTGCTCCATGGCCATCAATCCCCTCCCCAGCAGGCTGTCAGCCTTTGTGTTGTTCCTGCTCACCCTGAGACCTCTCTCTGAGGTTCATTCCCCTGAAGCGTTGGGTGGGAAGTGGGAGGCTGTCACCACACCACCCACGGTGCAAACCCTCCCCTCCTGCTCCTGGTTCTCTGTGTCTGGCACTGCAGGTGCATCGTGAAGATCACTGGGGAGATGGTGCTGTCCTTCCCAGCGGGCATCACCCGACACTTTGCCAACAACCCCGCTCCGGCGGTGCTCACCTTCCGTGTGCTCAACTACAACCGGCTGGAGCACGTCCTGCCAAATCCCCAGCTCCTCTGCTGGTAAGGACCCACCTCACTGGCATCCCAAGGGAAGGTGGGGTCCCAGAAAACCAGGGTGCTGTGCAAAAACACACAGACCGAGGTGTCTTCCTTGGAACATGCCCTGGTTTGGGGAAGGAAACTCTCAAGTCCCTTAAATATGTGTTTCATAGAGTCCCAGAATGGTTTGGGTTGGAAGGGACATTAAAGCTCATCAAGTTTCCCCCCTGCCCTGGGCAGGGACACCTGCCACTGTCCCAGGCTGCTCCAACCTGTCCTTGGGCACTCCCGGGGATCCAGGGGCACCCACAGCTGCTCTGGGAATTCCATTCCAGCCCCTCCCCACCCTCCCAGCCAGGAATTCCTTCCCAATCTCCCATCTAACCCTGGGAAGCCATTCCCTGTGTCCTGTCCCTCCAGCCCTTGTCTCCAGTCCCTCTCCAGCTCTCCTGGAGCCCCTTTAGGCTCTGGAAGGGGCTCCAAGCTCTCCCTGGAGCTTTCTCCTCTTCTGCTGTTGTTCCCAGGGCTGGAGCAGCTCTGCAGGTGGGGTCTTGCCTGGGGGGACAGAGGGGCAGAATCCCCCTCCCCTGCTGCCCACGCTGTGGGATCAGCCCCAGGGCATGGGGTGGGTTCTGGACAAGGCGTGTTGAGCTTCTCATCCACCAACAGCCCCAGTCCTTCTCTCAGGGCTGCTCCAAGTCCATTCTCCCCTCGGCCTGTGTTTGTGCTTTGGGTCGGTGACGTGCAGGACCTGCCCTTGGCCCTGCTGATATCATGAGCTCCCTGTCCTCCAGAGTTTTCCCTCTGAGCACAGCCCCTTGCCAGGCAGAGGAGCATCAGCAGTGAGGAACCAAGTACTTTGGTGGCGTTGGTTTATCCTTTGCTCTGCTCATTAAACCTCCTCTTGGCAATACAAGATGACCCGTGGGTTACATCTGCTGTGCCTCCCTGGAGGCACCTGAGGAGACAAGCTGGGAGCCAGTACCCCCTTAGCTATGGGGCTGAGTGCAGTCCCAGCTTTGGGGAACAGCTCCCTCCTGCCAAGGCGGGTCGTGTGAAGGGTTCACTCTCCCTCTCTGCAGTGACAACGTGCAGAATGACTCCAACTCGAAGGAGTTCTGGGTCAACATGCCAAATCTGATGACTCACCTAAAGAAGGTATCGGAACAGAAACCGCAAGCCACCTATTACAATGTGGATATGCTCAAATACCAGGTAGGGGTTTTTTTGTAAGATAAAACCGTGCCCCCCCAAACCCCCTGTGCTGAGTTATAGCTGTGAAAGATGGTGTTTCCCTCGTGCAGAGGTGGGGGCATGTAATCCCACCAGTCCCTCCTGTGTGGCTCTGGGTTGTGTGGCTCTGAGCCCAGGCCGAGGTTTCGGTGGGAGGACAAGGTATCGCCTCCCCTGAAACCAAGTGCGACGAGCGCGTCCGTAACACGGGATTTGTCCCTTCAGCCCTGCGGAAACTAAATGTTTTTTCTGTCATTTTGGAAGGTGTCTGCCCAGGGTATTCAGTCTACTCCATTAAACCTTGCAGTGAGCTGGCGGTGTGACCCTGCAAGCACTGACCTCCGCATCGACTACAAATACAATACAGAGGCAATGACCACACCGGTCGCTCTAAACAACGTCCAGTTCCTCGTCCCCGTCGACGGAGGAGTAACCAAACTTCAAGCTGTGCTTCCTCCTGCTGTCTGGTAGGGATTGAGCTCCTTCCTCCCCTCTCTCTGCTGTGTCCCTGCCGAGATCTGCAGGAGCTGCATGAGGAGGGTCAGTGGGTGGGAGCTGGGGGCACGCTGGGGACCCAAACCTGCAGGAGGAAGCCTGTAGCCCCACTGTGATTTATTTTTTCTTGCCATTCCTACTAGGAAATGGTCAGAGATGAATGCATGTGAGCAGGCAGCACAGCATCAGTTCTTATTTTGCCTGTTTTGGCTGCCTTATCCAGGGCTATTCCTGCCATAGCTCTGGCACAGGGTGCCCAGAGAAGCTGTGGCTCCCCCTGGAAGTGTCCAAGGGCAGGTTGGAGCAGCCTGGGACAGTGGGAGGTGTCCCTGCCCATGGCAGATGAGCTTTAAGGTCCCTTCCAACCAAACCAGTCCGGGATTCTGTGATCCTGTCTAGGCACTGGTGTGCACATTTCCAGCTGGGCACAGCCCTTCCGCCTTCCCATCACTCACCTGCAATCCCAGAACAGCATTTTCCTGCTCAGCTCATACAACCCTAGAATTATGTTGAATGGAAAAGCATTCCAAGATTATCGAGTCCAGCCATTACCCTCAGCACTGCCAAACCCAAATCCAAGCTCCCAGCACTGGAGCAGTTCCCCCCCACACCTCCAGCCCACACAGCCTTTAGCAAAACCCAAATGACTCCTTGGCAATTTCCTGTTTCCTACAGAAATGCTCTTCTTCATGTGTTTTTAGGAACGCTGAGCAGCAAAGGATATTGTGGAAGATCCCTGATATCTCCCAGAAGTCGGAAAATGGAGGTAATCCTGCAGATATGCCTGTTATTAACTCTGAGCCCTTTAAATCAGACCCTGACCCGTTTCTCGTGCCGACACACAAGCCCAGACACACAGATTCCTGCTGGTGCTTGCTGGGGACAATGCTATTTAAAGCTGAGCTTAGAAAACCAGGGCTACGTGCCACCGGCGCTGCTTTGCCAACTGCCTTGGCATCACGGGAGGGTATTAACACACCAGGTTTAGACAGGGTGCTTTGCCAAGTCCTTTGTCCATTGACCTTCTGTACTTGAAGGTGTTATGCCCCTGTTGAGGTGAGCACAGTCTTCCAAGAGTGGCTTTTCCGTGTGTAACCCTCATGCTCAGCTGCTCAGTATCGCTGGGGTGTCTGAAAAGTCAAATCCTGCTGGGAGGTTGAGGGGGGTTTGCCCCCCTCCCTGGGGTTGCTGGTGGGTTGGGTACATTTTTGAGGGTGGGTTTTGCCTGTGGTACCTTCAGCATCTCAGAATCCCAGGATGTGCTGAGCTGGAGGCATCCCCAAGGACCATCCAGTCCAACCCTCAGGACCATCCCCAGAGTCCCCCCTGTCCCCAGAGGATCATCCCAACCCTCCTGCAGCTCTGGCAGCCTTGGGGCTGTGCCCACTGCCCTGGGGAGCCTGGGCACTGCCCAACCACCCTCTGGGGGAAGAAGAACAACCTTGTCCTGAGATCCAACCTGCCCTGCCCTGACCCAACTCCAGCCATTCCCTGCCTCCTGTCCCTGGTCCCTCAGAGCAGAGATCAGGGGCTGCCCCTCCTCTGCCCCTCCCCAGGAATTGTCACTGCAGTGAGGTGACAACTCCCCTCAGGCTCCTCTGCTCCAGCTGGACACACCAAGTGCCCTCAGCTGCTCCTCACACCTTCCCCACCTTCATTCCCTCCTCTGGACACTCTCCCATGACTCAATACCCTCCCTACATTGTGATGACCAACGTAAGAGAGATTTTCAGCCCTCAGAGAGCTCTGCTGGCCAACCCAGCACTGGGCAGCTCCGTGTGCCTCCCCAGGCTCCTGAGGGTCCCTGTGTCCCTTCCCTTGCAGGAGTGGGGTCCCTGCTGGCCCGGTTCCAGCTGTCGGAGGGGCCGAGCAGCCCGGCCCCGCTGGCCGTGCAGTTCACCAGCGAGGGCAGCACCTTGTCCAGCTGTGACATCGAGCTCGTGGGTGCTGGTTACCGCTTCTCCCTCATCAAGAAGAGGTTTGCAGCAGGTCGGTGCTTCACCAGCTCCTCCTCTGGGGATGGGAGGTGTCCCTCCAGGTCCCCTCTGGCAGTGGTGGGGTGCTGGGATTGCCCCTGCTGTGGGTTTGTTGGTGCTCCTGCTCGGTGTGATGGGGAAGAGGGGCAACAGCTCCCCTGGGTGAAATAAATCCTGCTGCCACTCCTGGGAGCCTTGAATTTCTTGGGCTCTTTTCTGCTGATAAGTTCCTGCACGAAAGGCAAGGTCTGGGATCTCCAAGGGATCTCTCCAGGAAAAGCTTTTGCCCTTCTGCTGCAGAGAAATACAGGGATTCTCCCTTGTAATGCACTGATGCAAGAAATATAAGGATTTTCCCTTGTATTACATTGATGCAAGAAATGTAAGGATTTTCCTTTACAATACATTGATGCAATGAATATAAGGATTTTCCCTTGTATTACATTGATGCAAGAAATNTTCCTTTACAATACATTGATGCAGGAAATGTAAGGATTTTCCTTTACAATACATTGATGCAGGAAATGTAAGGATTTTCCTTTACAATACATTGATGCAGGAAATGTAAGGATTTTCCTTTACAATACATTGATGCAGGAGATGTAAGGATTCCCCCTTTTATTACATTACTGCAGATAAATAGAGGGATTTTCCCCTGTGCCCTGGGAGCTGGTGGAGGTGGGCAGCCATCCCCCAGGACGTGGGGGCTGCTCCCTCCCCACAGCTCATTTTCTGATCCCATTTTTAGGTAAATACTTGGCCGATAACTGATGGAAGCTTATGCAAGTCTATGGAAAATACTATGGAAAATCCCCAAGGACTGCTGTGCGTGGAACGGGTTTTAATGACAGTTTAAGGAAAATGAACTCAATCCTGCACTCGGGACATTTCTGTTGGAAGTGTCAACAACTTTCAGCATTTATTTTGGTTTTTTTTCCTTGGAAAACACCGTCTTGACCAGTCCTGCAGTATTTACTTCTAGATGTAACATTGTTAATGGTTTTAAAATGTAATTATTGTATTTGTAAATTGTACCCATTCCAGTAAGGCTGTATTTTGGCAAGTTAGACAACTCGAGTTTTAGCATTTTTTTTTTTCCATTCATGAAATGGATGTAATTTAAACTGTGGTATATAAATCTAATAGTAGTACTGTTGAATGGCACAATGCTTACAGAGGTAGAGTACATTTTGTCAATATATACAATTTAAATACAATCCTGGTAGCTGTCATGAAGGGGGTGCCTCATCAAAAAGAGTTCAGTAGAACCCACATGCTGATTAACCTTTTACCTTCAGTCCTCAGTACGTCTCACAGCGAGGAAGAGAAAGGTCAATCTTCAGGTTTAGCTGGTGAAACCCCAGAAAATGTTGCTGTAAAGGTGGAGGTTCCTAATGCAGGAAAAAAACCCTCACCCAAATCTCACTTCTCCAGGGAATATTGACTCGGAATTTCCAACCTGCCCCATGTTCTCTCCCAGCTGCAGGTTCCCTGTCAGGAGTCCCAGCGCTTCTCGTTGCCCTGTGACCAAAATTTTGCAGGGATTCAAGGAAGGAAACAAGCAGCAAAGACACTGGGTGGGAGCTCTGAGCTCATGGAAATGTTCCTGCTGGTTTTAAGGATACGTTTTCCCAGCAGCCTCCAGATTTTTGGTTGCGTTTTTACGTTCCTTTGCTCGCTTTTTCTGCCTTTCCCCCCATTTTTGAAAGTTCTATAGGTCTAGAAAATGCTTTAAAGACATGCAGCCCCCCCAGCATGATTCCATTTTGCCACTAAGGCAGGAAAGTGGGCATGGAAAAAAATTCCCCAGGGAGCTGCTGGGGAAACAATTCCCCAGCCTCGCCATCCTTTGAGAGCAGCTCTCCCGAGGAGATGGGAAACCAGAGGTGCTAAACTGGAGGCCAAGGGACAAAAAATGATCCCTCTGTGTTTTCCCTGGATGCTGGTGTCCTGCTGCTCATCCTGGCGACACGGTGGCAACATTGGTGGCATCCATGGCACAGCATCTGAGGGGGTGTGGAGCTTGTTGAATAGGAGAATTTTGCAATTTGGGTAAAAAAACCCAGAAGGGATCTTTGGGAAATCAAACAGTGCTGCAGTTCAGATGCACAGGGAGCATCCTGGTGCTGGGGACTTTGGGGATGTGTAAGATGACAAATAACGTTTATTTAGACGACAAATAGATGATAAATTTCACAGGCACAAATGTTGCCGGGATTAGGCTTCAGCATTTGTGTTGGAATTAGTCTGGGCATGTTGGGAAGCACTTGCATGTTAGAGCGGTGTGGGAAAACAGATCTGTGTCCACTTTAAAATAAGGAAATCTGGAGGAACTCCAGGTGTGGGGTGACTCCCAGGCTGAGGGTCGTAGGATTGAGGGGCCAGTTGTGTGTGTGTGTGTTCACAAAAGGCAGCAACAGGGAAGACAAAGCACAATTCAGTCCTCAACTCCCCACACCGTGGCAGATTTTGGAAGGACACTCACCAGTGCTCCTGGAGGGAGTGTTACAGTCCATTAATGATCTTCCCCCTGAACTGGAATTATGTAAAAAGTGTGTAACCCCCCCTTTTCTGACACAGGAATACAGGGCAAACCCTAAGAACCAGTTTGTCCATCATTAGTTTATGCTGTGTACAACCTCATCCTTCCCAAACAGATCTATGGCATAGGCCTGAAAATAAGGCTTTATAATGTAAATATTACCAGAACATAGAGATTTTTACTTTATATTTCGTTTGAAAGACAAGGTGTTTACATTAGCACTGGGTTTGAGACAGAAAAACCCAGAACCCAAAGCTCCCAAGTTCATCCCAACAGAGGTCACTTCTTTGGGATGCAGCTCCCAGGGCCTGGATGGAGAGAAGGGACATTCCCGTGCCCTTGCTGGGGGGAACTGGCTGGCAGGGCTGTGTCTGATGTGCCACCACACTGTCCCCCTCCAGCCACGGGCGGGTGACGCCAAACCCGTGACCCTGGGACTGAATCCAGTGGTTTGGGGCAGGTTCCTTCCATCCTGCCTGTGCCAGGTTTTTTTGGGGTAGTGTTTTAGCAGAGAGCCCCAGGGATGTGCGTTTTGTTGGGTGTTTGTTTCCTTGCACGTACAGACGTGGCACCCCAGCGTTGCCCCACGTGGGGAACAGACCTGTTGTGTTCCCAAATCCAAAGGGCAGGAGCCTGGTCGTCTTCCTGCCTGGCTTTGAGGTCTCAGGAGGAAAAGGTTCTGGGCAGCAGCTTGGGATGTATGAGACTGAAATTTAGAGCATCAAACAGGGGCACATACAGGGATGTATAGGGATATATAGAATTCCTTCCCAATCTCACATCTAACCCTGGGAAGCCATTCCCTGTGTCCTGTCCCTTTACCCCTTGTCCCCAGTCCCTCTCCAGCTTTCCTGGAGCCCCTTTAGGCTCTGGAATCTCAACCCTTCACCTCCTAAGGCTGTAGCAATGAACTTTAAGTTTGCCCTACTCATGTTGGCTGGAAGGACAAAAGGGTGCAAAGGCTCTGGAAGGGGCTCTGAAGTCTCCCTGGATCCTTGTCCTCTCCAGGTGAACATTCCCAGCTCTCCCAGCCTGGCTCCAGCCCTGGGATCATTCCTAGAGGGAATGGTGGCCACTCTTTCCCAGTGTGTGGTCCAGCAGGTGCTCTGCCAAGCCAGGCTGAGGCTGGAGAGGGAACTCAGCCCCTGGCACTGCCCAGCGCTGGCATCCCTGAGCTCAGCAGCACTTGGATCAGTCCGAGGGAACAGAAGGACAACTAAAGGAGGAATTGCATAACAAATCTGTGGATTCATGCACAGAAAAGCTTTAGCTCAAAGGGATTTCCCCCTGGGAATGCAGCAGCCCACACCTGCAGGGTCAGAGTCCTGCTGATGGTTTTTTCCTCATGGACACCTGCAGACTTGGGGTTTTACATGTCAGGAGAGGGAAATAAATGTGGGGTTTTTTTTCAATTCTTCTCCTGTTTGTTGCAAACAGTGAGGATTCTCAGCCAGCTCATGGTGCTCCTCACAGGAGACCTCTCAGACCAATTTTCTATTTTAACAGTATTTCTTAGTAACAATGAAATCGCTCAATAGGCTGAAATGTGTTACCAAATAATGAGCTTTTCATTCGGTGCCTGCATTTGTTCTTAAATATCACTCCCCTGTTTAAAGCTTCTTATTTTTGTTGTCACTGGGTATTTCAGTTAAATTCACTTGTCTCTGATCTGCTCTTTCAGGTTTTATCTGTTAGAGGGGTTTTTTTTAAAACAGAGGTGGGGGAAGAAAACAAGAAGTTCCTGTTGGAATGACATCCCATTTTTGCCAGGCAGGAAGGGGATGGGGAAGGATTCCTCCAGCACAAGCATCACATAAAAAGTCTCCTCTTCCCTTTTTCCCCAGCAGAAGCATTTTTAAAAAGCTGGAGTGCACTGAAAAGGTGATGGATTTTTTTTTAATTACCTAAGACAGAGTCAAACATCTTTTACTAAACCCATTCAAACCTCCTGCTCCATTCCACTTAATTTTTTTAAATACAGCCCATGGATGTGTTACCCAAATCCCTTTTTCTCCTTGAGAAAACCACGTCAATACACTGAGGATGGAGTGAGGGTTATTTTTCCCCCCCTACTCTTTTGTTTGGTTTAGGTGAAAATACCTTGGTTAAAACACTTAATTCTGAAGCTTCACATATTTTATGTGTGTAACATCGTCATGTCATACTTTCCTGGTAAGAAATCACTGCCTCAAAGATTTGTCTTCACAGCCAGAGTTATTCTGTTCTTCTTTTTCTCACAATTTCCCAAGGAAATGAATCCTTGCGGAGCCAGGGAGGTTTTATGATAATTAGGATTTTTAGTTCTTACTTCAATTAGGATGTTTAGTTCTTCAATTAGGATTTTAGTTCTCATTTCACTGCAATGCTGGGAAAAGATTTGCAGGAATATGCCCCACCTCTGCCTTCCCCGTCCCTTTGGGGGACACGTTAGTGTGGGGATGCTCTTCCAGGGTTTTCAGACAAGCAGGCACCAGCACAGGCCATGCAGGATGTGGGGGAACACCCCAGGTTTCAGTGAGGAATTCAGGATATCCCATTCCTCCATGGGGAGGGAGGAATTTTCTGGGAATCACGGTAGCCATGGCACCCAGCTTTGGAGTTCCTCATCCGTCCGGGGATGGGGTTTCCTGCTCCCAGATGCTCTAATGTCAGTGAAATCACCTGGTTGCTTTGATATAAACCAGATGGAGATGTTGTCCGTGGTCTGAGTGAGGAATCCAGTGGGAATGTGGTGTGAGGCTCACCTGCCACAGCCAGGGCTGGTGGGTGGAGGGATTGAGGAAAACCAGGAACACCCCAGCAGTCAATCAGATTTCCCCAGGTCTCACCCTGTATCGTTTTATGAACTTCCCCTCGTGTATAAAATGTTTATAAATATTTGTGGATGAAGAATACACAGGTCTATTTTTAAGATTTTAAGTTAAAGAAGTTAACGAACGGCCGGCCTTTTTTGCCTAAAACGTGCAATGAGATATAATATACCTTTAGTCTACGATGGCCTAGGTACTGCTTAGTCTGTGATGAAAACTTTGCTGCTTTCCTACTGTTCTCAGAGAAAAGAAAAAGAATCGAAACCGTAAAAGACGTACAGGTTTGTTGCACAGGGACTACTGCAGCGAAGCTTTGTATTTGACCACTGGTAATATGAATGTGTTGTATTGACTTGTTGAAGATAATCATGAAACAACATATTTTAAATGTTACTTGCCTTATAGATTTAGAGTACGACTATGTGGATATCATTTCTTTTTCTTTTTCTTTTTTTTTTTAGTAAATACTGTTTTTTATAAATGTCTCTCCTCCATTCTCCCCGTCGCCCATCTCACCAAATCTCAAATATGCAATTATTTACCATGCAGAAAACGTTGCGACAAAGAAATCCCCACGTCAGGACAAAGTTTATTAATGCCCAATTGAGTTGCAATTTAAATGTGATTATTATTATTATTTTTTCCCCTTGAAAATAAACAAAAACCAGTAAAACATTACTTTTTCTGAGTGAGCTTTGCCTCTGTGTGCAGAGGAGCCGTGGGGACGTGTGGAGGACATGGGGCCACCTGCGAGCTTTAAGTGTGGGTGGGGACACGTGGAAATCAGGGAGAAATCATGGAAATTGTGGAGAAATCGGGGATCTGTCGGGGCTTCAAGGAGATCCCGGGAATTGTGGAAGCTGGGGGGAGATGTGGGGGCTGTGAGGGGAGCCTGGGACTCATGGAGGCTGTGGGGACACATGGGGACTACAGGGATATGTGGGAATTGTGGGGACTACAGGGGTCTGTGGGAGCCGTGGGGATTTACAGGGACCTGTGGGAATTGTGGGGACTACAGGGATCTGTGGGAATTGTGGGGATTTACAGGGATCTGTGGGAATTGTGGGGATTTACAGGGACCTGTGGGAATTGTGGGGATTTACAGGGATCCGTGGGAATTGTGGGGACTACAGGGATCTGTGGGAATTGTGGGGATTTACAGGGATCTGTGGGAATTGTGGGGATTTACAGGGATCTGTGGGAATTGTGGGGATTTACAGGGATCTGTGGGAATTGTGGGGACTACAGGGATATGTGGGAATTGTGGGGATTTACAGGGATCTGTGGGAATTGTGGGGATTTACAGGGATCTGTGGGAGCCGTGGGGATTTACAGGGACCTGTGATGAAGCCATGGGCACCTGTGGTGGCTGTGAGGGACTTTAGGGATACATGGAAGCCATGGAGGGACCTGTGGACAATGACATGACCTGTGGGAGCCATGGGGACCTGTGGGGGACGGAGGGACATGAGGGGGGCTGTGGGGACATGTGGAGGTCATGGGGACATGCAGGGACCCGCGGGAGCTGCAAGGGGACAGCAGAATCCGCGGGGACCTGTGGGGGCTGTGAGGGGACACAGGGGGACCTGTGGGGGCTGTGAGGGGACACAGGGGGACATGTGGGGGCTGTGAGGGGACACAGGGGGACATGTGGGGGCTGTG
>WEKX01027472.1:52423-68167 GCA_013390025.1 Pitta sordida
GGGACATGGGGGGGGTGTGAGGGGACAGGGGGGGTCCTGTGGGAGCCGTGGGGACATACAGACCCCTCGGAGGCTGCGAGGACAGAGGCGGGGAGCCGGGAATGCGGGGGCTGGGAATGCGGGAGCCGGGAATGCGGGGGCCGGGAATGCGGGGGCCGGGAATGTGGAGAGCCGGGAAAGCGGCGGTCGGTTCCCGGTGGCCGCAGGGCGGCACTGGTCGCCACCCTTCCGCCTGCCCTCAGTGCTGAGGGGGATGGAGGGGGATGGATGGCGGCTGCGGAGGACGGAGGGCGATGGACGGCTGCTTAAGGGGACGGAGGGCGATGGACGGCTGCTTAAGGGGACGGAGGGCGATGGACGGCTGCTTAAGGGGACGGAGGGCGACGCGGCCACAAGCGGCCCCCGCCCGGGTGGGTCTGGGGACGGCGGCACTTCCCAAACGCCTTCGGCTCGGCAACTTTTCCCTCGTACATCCGAGCTTCGCCTCCCGGGTCCGCCCGGGCGCTTCCCGGTGGCGGCGGTGGATGAGATCCTGAGGGACGTGGTGGGGAGCTCCCTGCGGGAGCAGCGCTACGAGCCGGCACAGTGCAGGGAGGTGGCCAAGGAGATCGCTGAGGTACGAGCTGGACGGTTTTCCCTCGTGTCGGGGATGTGGCTGCTGGGGAGCTCCGCAGGTACCCCAAGAATACCTTTTAAGTGTAAAATAAAGGCTGGAGGAAGCTATCAGGGTGCCCCAAGAGTTGCTTTGAGGAGGGTGAAGGTGTATACGAGTTAATGAACAGATTTACAGAATGGGTTGGGTTGGAAGGGTTCAGCTCTTCCCAACCCCCTGCCATGGGCAGGGACACCTGCCACTGTCCCAGGGATCCCAACCTGCCCTTGGACACTGCCAGGGATCCAGGGGCAGCCACAGCTTCTCTGGGCACCCTGTGCCAGGGCCTGCCCACCCTCCCAGCCAGGAATCCCTTCCCCAGATCCCCCTAACCCTGCCTTATTTCACTCCAATACCATTCCCTCCTGTCCTGTCACTCCGTGCCCTGCTAGAACTGTGTCCCCGTCTCTGAACACAAGGACTAAACTCCTTTTTCTCCTGCAGGTGGTTAAAGCGCGGGTGAAGGACCTTGTGATCCCGAGGTACAAGGTGGTGGTGGTGACACACGTGGGGCAGCTGGATGAGCAGAGCATCCACATTGGGAGCAGGTGCCTGTGGGATCCCGGCAGCGACACCTTTTCCTCCTACGTGTTCAGGAACACTTCGCTCTTTGCAGTTGTTAATGTCTATGGCGTGTATTTCGAATAGGGAGCTAATCAAGTTTAACAGCAAAGGAAAGGAATTCACCCTCGCTCCTCGGGTGTCTGTTGTTGAAAACATCTGTGAAGGACCAAAGTGCTCCCACCTGTTTTGAAATGTGATTGCTGGGAGCGTTTGGGTGAATGTAGTTTGTATTTGTGCCTTTGTATCTGTAGTTTGTATTTGTGCCTTGCCCTGATTCTTAAATCAGACTTTTTGCTACCCCTGTTTCCCAGCTGAACCTTGCTGTTGGATTTCCCTGAATAAGGCAACAAGTCTGTCACAAATTGCTTATTTTATTATATTTTACTTGCGAAGCCAAAAGTAGAACAGCAGTTCCTTGCACTTCTGACTAAGTTTAACTCCAAACACTGTGAAATCCAGTCAGCCTGAACTGTCACCGCAGCACCTTTGACATCTAACACTCCAAAGAGCAGAGCTCCAATTAAAGAACAGAGTGAACTAATTGTGGTTTCTGTCATGTTTATTGCAATCCGCCTCAGCACAGGGAGCTGATCTCTCTCCTGCTGCAGCCCACGTTGCAGCAGGATGTGGTGAGCAGCTCGGCTGCCTCACGCTTGCTCAGCACAGACTTTCTGCTGCCGTGGGCTGAGCCCTGCTGTGGCTCAGGCTCGGCCCCGTGGGTGTCTTTGCTGTAGGTCCCCAGGGCTGTGTAGGGCGAGGAGTCGGTGTCACCGTCGGGTGGGAAAGCCTGGGGGTTTTCATTCTCTGTCGCAGAAAAACGAGAAGCTGAAAGGTAGAAGTCATGGAAACATGAGCAATTTGTAGTATTTGTCTTTCCTAGAAAGACAGAGCGACCTACAGCCCTGGAGCTGGTGGTGTTACCCTCCATGATTCTGATTTAAACAGGTTTGCCAGTGATCAGGGTGTTCCTAAACCCAGGAATTCATGGGGTTATATTTGGGAGTGTTCTTTGTTGCCCTGTCAGTCTGACACTGATATGTCAGTGACACTTGACTGGCACCTGGAGCTGCCCGTGGGCTTCCTGAAATGCAGGTTTTGAGTTAAAGCATCCCCATTTCCGAGGTTCTGGGTGTTCCCACTGAACTCACACTCACAGTTGGGCTGCATCTGAAACCCCTGAGCACAGCTGGGCTCTGCCTTGTGCGGGTTGTAAAGGTGGAGTCGCTCTCACTCCGTTCAGCACCAGACTCTTGGAGAAGGTGCCGCAGCTTTTTGTGTTTGTTTAGAGCTGCTGCTACAAGAGAATTGTACAAATACACAGAAAGTCTCTGCTCCTCTCATCTGCCCCAGTTTGTTGTTTTCTATTTATTTTAATCTGGTACAGATTTCCAGCTGAATTTTCTCACTGCCCCAAAAACGTGCTGGTAAGTACAAATATATACAACAGCCTGGGAAGGTACTTAGATTGCAGAGTAAATGCTCAACACGCTGAAGTTACACTAAAGTTTCTGATTTCTAGTGAGGGAGCTGAAGGCAGCAGCGGGACACCTGCACCGCCCGCAGCAGAGCTCCTTGCAGTGATTTTCAGTGATCGGCTTGGCTCGGCTGGACTCGGAAAACCTCCATCTAAATGGCTTTTCCTAGGGAAAACAGCCGGCGTGGCCAAGGATGTGGCAGCCGTACTCACCCGGCCGCTCGGGGTGGCCGCTCCAGTCCCTCCTCCAGCGGGAGCCGCCGCAGGTGAACACCACGGCTCTCACGAAGTCTCTCCCGCACAGCCTCACCGTGCTGCCCTCCCCTTGTCCCCGCCGTGCCAGGGCCAGGAGAGCCAGGCAGGTCAGGGTCAGTGCCAGCGCCGTGCCCCGCATGCTGCCCGAGGGAGGGATGGGTGCGGAGCCCCGAGGGGACGTTCCCCTTTATAGCCGCGCGCTCCTGCGGGCAGCGGCTCCTCGTGTTTGCTGCAAACACGTTAATCGCTTGTTTCCGCTCCTCTCTGAAGTGCTTTGGGATCTCCGGCGGGTGTTAAAAGACTTGTTAAGGATATGGAAAGCGGCTTTCCTGGGAACGCCGAGGTACAGAGTGTTTCTGGGGCGCGGGCTCAGGGAGGTGCTGCTAATGTGCGCTCTGGAGAGCAGGAGGGTGTTTGTGGCACAGGTAATGGGTTTGTGTCTGGGCAGGAGCTGCCTGGCATCACAGCCTAAGCAGAACTGGGCCTTTTTGTGTTAGTGAGGCAGAAGAAAGGGAGTTCACTCCTTCCCCCGATGTCTGGAGTTGTGCACCGCGTCATTCCCCGGCCTTACTCACACGCCAGGAAAACCTCAGTGCTGGGCACTCCCGAGAAAATCTGATATCGAGGGGGCTGCTTGTGGCCCTGTCCAAAAAGAGAGAAGGAAGAGGGAGAGGTGGCTTTGAGGGTCCTGCCCATCCTTTGATTTTTGGCAGCCCCTCAAGGACAGAAGTGTCTCCCCTGGAGCCCCACGGAGCTGTCCCGGCACCAGACATCATTAATCTGGTTACAAATGCAGCCCCTTCCCAACGCTCGGGCTGTTGTTGGGCTGCGGTTGCTGTAAACTGTAAAAACCTCTTGCAATAAAATGCCTGAAGGAGGAAATTTGTCAATGGCGAGGTAGGAAATGCCATGTCCCAGGACGAGGAACTTTGGAGATCTTGAGCCCTTCCCGGCACCACCGAGGGTTTTCCAGCGCCACGATGTTCCAGTTAATTAGTTTTAATTGTGTGCAGGGTGGGTTATGATGTGTTCCAGCCTTCACAGAAAGCTCGTTTTGCAGCTGTAGCACTGGTAAGCAAACAGAGGATGGAAAATCCACGGTGTGTTTTGTTCAGCTTGGTAATAATGATTAACACATGATTCACCTTAACGAGTGTCTTTCTTTGTAGGGCACGAAGATGAGTTTTATGCCGGGCTAAGTTTGCCTGTTCCCTGTCAGATGCGCAGCACGGAGAAGGAAGTGGATGTTAATGCATCACAAATGACCCTTAACTTCAGTCAAGTGTTTAAATGTTGGACCTTTATTGTCAGGGTAATGAGAGGGGCCGAATGTTCTGCGTCTATAAAACGCACATGTCCGTGTGTGACCTGCTCGGTCACCCCTCTCTGGAGATGCTCCGTGTTTTCTGTGGGCAGGGAGTCCCTGGAAAGCTTTGGGTTTTATTGTTCCTTCTGCTCTGCCTCCCAAAATTGAGCCTAGGCAGGCAAACACCTTGGGGAGGGGAGGGGGAAAAAAAAGGGGATTTTGACCAAAGGAGAAAAGACTTCAGAGACCTTCCTGTGGTCTGTACTCCAGAGAAGGCCATCAATGAATTGACACTGCCCAACCAGCGGGACTTCCAGGGAAAATTTGGGGCTTCTGAAAGAGGTTCAGTGTGGTTTCAAAGAGAAACTTTAATGATGGTGAAAGAACAAGCAGGTTATGTTCATATCACAGCAAGTCTCTCCTGCTGTTTGCCTGTGGAGAAGGGAATATCAGCTCCCTTAAACAGCTCCAGCGAGACCAACGATGTCATGCAAGGTACCAACCTGTAAAACAGGAGGAAAAAAGCTGTTTCTTCCTTGAATTCTGTGGTTACCCCTAAGAGTTCTCCTGGAAAAAATTTAGCAGACCTAGCTGTGTCCTCGACAGCATAAAACCATGGATGTGTTTTGTTTATAAAGGAAATTAATTTTCAGGCTGATGCACTTAGATGGGATGTTTTCTGTCCTGTTTCTGGTGACACACCCAGAAAATTGTCCCTGAACTGAGTAGCTGATGAACTTCCCTGCCCAGGGGACTCAGGCTGCTTCGTGGTGGTTTTGGGAGGGGAAAACGACTTATTTTATTTTCTAAGTGAAACAACAATGGCCTCACTTTGGGGTTTTAAGGGAAATATTGTTGTGTTTCACAGCACCTGGTGAACGAGGCTGGGAATGAGCAATGCTGACAGTTGAGAATTATTGATCCTAGAAACAAAGGTTGGATGGACATCAGCATTTCCCTCCTCTCCAGCTCGGGTGGTTTGCACCGTGAAATCCAAAGGGATTCGGAAAAGGTGGCAGTGCCCCTTCACAAACTGGGGCTGCTGGTGGCTGGCAGGGGACAGGTGGTGGTGGCAGCAGGTGAGGGCAGCCACCCAAACACAGTCCCCCAGGCTGTGTTCACAGGCAGCAGCACCTCCCTGCCCTTGGCTCCCACATCCAGCTGTGGGCACCTGGAGCTGCCCTTCCCTCGGGGTCAGCCCGAGCTGTCCGGGAGTTTCTGGCGGTGTGGCAGCAGAGGAGCAGGAACCTCCTCCAAGTGTTCATTTGTTTCTGGAGCTGCGTCTGATCCCACCCGCTCCAATATCAGCAGCTGGATCTCCTCCAGCTGCCCCTTCCCGAGGGATGAGCCGCTGCCTGCTCCCAGTGCTCCCAGTGCTCCCAGTGCTCCGTACCTCGTGTTTCCCGGGAGTGTCCGCGTCCAGCAGCTCCCACACCCCGACTGCCCCCTGGTTGTCTCCCAGCAGGAGGCACTGGTTGTTCTGGGCGTAGAGGATGGATGTGAGATTGGCCCCTGGGCTGGCGGCCTGGGACATCACCGGGTTGAAGCTGCAACTCAGACAAGGTGAGAGTTCACAATTGGTGCTGCACATCCCACTCGTTGTGTCCCAGATGAACTCAGGCTCTGGGAAGTGACGCAGTGCTTTGTTTGGTCTCTGCCACAACAGAATTCCCAAGCTGCTGTTAACTCAGGTACCCTGATCTGGGGGGCACTGGTGGATATTTTTATTAAATAACATGATTATTCGTTGCATCATGCTGCTGTGGGATTTGGTAGGACTAATAAACAGAGAGCAGCTGCACAAGGCCACAGGTCACACAGGAGGGGGAGGATGTGAGAGGTAACCAACTTCAGACCATCACATTTTATAAAAGTAGCTCAGTTTGGACAGTTTGCCTTTTAACAGCAGTCACATTTATGAGGCAGTTTTATATTTATCAGCTCCATGAGGCATCCAGCTCCTTTTCTATCCCCAGTTTCCTGGTAACTCCCCTCTGCTTTCACAAAATGAGGTGCTTTCAATGAGCTGCCACAACCTGACACCCATTCTGACGAGGCAATAATTTGGAGCCCCCATGCCCCAAAGCCTCGGAACCTTGGAGAAAAGCCATTACTCACATGCTGACACTCAGATCCCACATTTCCACCCTGCTTCCTTTCACTGCTGTGAATGTAAAGGCTGATTTGGGAGACCACACGATGTCCTGGACAGAAGCTGCGGCAGAAGTGAAAGTCAAAAGGGGAGCCTGGGAATGCTGGTGCCACAAAATGGTGCTCCAGTCTGCAGAGCAGCTGAGGAACAGGTCTGTGCTGGAGGGATTCCAGGAGACTTTGTACACAGGACCCTTGGGGAAGACACAAAAAAGAACCTGGTGTCACTGCACAGCCACAGGATCTCCTCTGCAGCTCCTCTTCATCTCAGAGGTAAAACTATTGACCAGCACAGGACTATCAGATCACTGATTGCTTTCTTAAAGTTTGAAACTAGTTTATAGAAGTTTTAATAAATGACTTCTAGTGGAGAAAATAATCCTGGAAGACTCTGATGCTTTTTGCTATGGGAACTCGCCCCTAACATAAGAAAGTAAGTTCATGTTCCTTGTTTTTTTTCGGGTTTTTTTTGCAGATGTTGAGTAAATATAAGCAAAAAAAAAGTCTTTTGAACTTAATGTTTAATTACATTTTCTATGTGTCCCTCACCTTGTGGCCTCTGTATGTGCTCAGGACCTGCTCCTTGGCTGAGCAGGAGCACTGCAGGATGTGGCCTTCATCTGTTCCAGCAAGATAAATATCAGGATCCTGAAAGAAAGGTAAAAGTTGGATTAACCACGCTGTGATTCATCCACAAGTCTCTGCAGGGCTGGCTGAGTTTGGCACAGGCAGTGGGGCTGGGCTGGGGGGATGACCAGGATGTCACACATTTGCTGTGTGTGCTCTCCTTTGGGTCACAGCTCGGGCTGGGATTTTTGAACTCCTGGAAATCTTGGACTTTCAGCAATCCCTGTGGGAAATACACGAATCCTCCAAGTGCTCTGTGGAGGAAACCTTCAGCTGGATACACAGAAATAGAAATCTAAATCCTGCACTTGAGAGATGTTGAACAACTTCTCCCAAACTCGGTGAACACACAGAGGGAAAATGCCAGGGAAATGGGAGTAACATGGGCTGGGTTTTACCACTTCACCTTTTGGGCTAAAATCCCAAACCCTTGTGGGTTAAACCCCCCACCTCGTTCATACTGAATCACCTCCACCCCTGCTGCTCAGTTTTCCTGGGCAGAGCTTTATCCAGGATGGATTTTCCCAGCCTACCTGTGGGTGGAAGTCGAAGCACATCCCAGCTGCCTGTTGAGATATCAGAGCTCCACCTTCCCTTTCTTGGCCACCTGGGGATTTTTTCTTCTCCCTCTCTGTTCTCTTCAGTTTCATCAGGTCTGTGCAAACAGGTTTTGTCAAGCAGGGGTGGGACAAAATTGGAATTGCAGCATTTTGTGCTTGAGAAGCGGTTTAAAGAAGGAATAACTGAAGCCAAAGAAAGCAGGTTCAGGTGTTACCCTGAACAGCTGCAGGGGAAGGTGCTCACCGATGCAGTCCAGCCTTGGCTGCAGGAGCCACTCCGTGACCCGGCCATCCGCCGAGATACACATCAGCCTCTCCTTTTTGTCCCCTCTGTCCTGCTTCACCCACCTGAGCTGCCACACAGGACCCGTGTGCTTGTTCAGGGATGCACTGGAACAAAAGGTGCACGGGGTGAATCACATTTGATTTGAAAATTAATTCACTTTACGCTTCAAATCTCATGACAGAAATGGTGCTTAGCTTTTCTTTTTTTAAAAAATAGCCTAAATATTGGTTGTTTTCTCCAGGAAATCTTTATTAAATTGTTTGGTGCTTGGTGTCAGGGTACTGTTCATGTGCTGATACCTTTCAGTGACACCTGAACCATTGTAGGAGACAATGACACTCCACCTTGTAGCAGAAAGCCCTTGGGGCAAATGTGTCCTTTGTTACCCCTTGTCTCTCATTTCCTCCCCAATTCCAGCTCACTCCTCACCAATCCTGATGTCCTCTCCACTTTTGGCAGGTGGAATCGGGGAGAAAGCCCCAGAAGACACCCCTGAGGATGTATCCTCACCAATCCCAATGTCCTCTCCACTTTTGGCAGGTGGAATCGGGGAGAAAGCCCCAGAAGACACCCCTGAGGATCTACAATCAGGGCAGGATGATCCGTGGTGGTAACTTGCTGCATGTTTTAAACCCCCAGAGACCAGAATTCCTTTGTTATCCCCTTTCCAAGGTGGGAGGAGATGGGAATCCCAGGCTGACCTGCTGTCCAGGAAAGCAGCATCATTCCGGCTCCCCACGTCGTAGATGGCGACGGATCCACAGGACATTCCCACTGCCAGAAGGTTCGGGCTTGCCAAGGAAAAATCCAGGGCAGTGACACCCTGCTCACAGCGGAAAATGCGCTCGGGCCACTGGGCAGGGGGGAAAAACAACCATGTCCAGGTTAATTTCTTCATTTCCCTCCTTCTTCTCACCCCGGGAAAACTCGAGTGCCCAGAGGGATTTCCAGGCAGAAATCAGGGAGTGTGTTTTAAGTGGTTCCCTTTATTTCTTGCTGGAACTGGTAAAATGAAGAAAAAAAATCGAGATGATGCAGAAATATGACATTGTAGAATAAGTTAGATGGGGTTACTCCAACCCAAATCCCTGCAGAGGTATCGGGGAGCCACAGGAGTCTTTGATTGTTGTTGGTGTATAAAGATGCAGCCAAGATTGAACTCTGCTTAAATGAAATACAGTGTTTTGCCCAAGTGAAATTTGGAGAAGAAATCAGACTGAATTCGTGTGTTTTGGTGCCAATCAGATGGTTTTTACTGTGACATGCTGAGATTTCCAAGATTTTTTAAACGACTGGTTTTAGAAGGATCCCTTTTTCAGATGGATCTGTAAAGTGTCAGTGTTACAGCTATTAAATCTACTCTCGTTTTGTCAATATTCTGAGAGGTCAGATTAGGTAATTACAGTCAAAAGGAGAAATAATCTAGAGAAAAAGAGACTGAAGGAAAAGCCAAGTGGCTGCTGGTTACCAGGGGGTTCTTCGGTGACCAACAGCAGGCCAGGCCTTTCTTCTGACCTTTGGGATCAAACTCTCCATAACCAATGGCCAGAAGGTCCTGAAAGCACAAATTAACAGGAATCTCTGAGCTTAACTTCAATTTTCAGGTAGGAAAACACACAAGAGGAACAGGATATATATTGGTTTATAACCATAATTAATGAGTTAATGGAATACAGAATTTAATGGAATATAGAATACTTCTGGTTTTCTCTCTCAAGGTTGTCAAAATTATCTTTATTTTTGGGGGTTTTTCCCCTTACTGGTTTTACATTTCTTGCTTTTTACTTCCCTTCCATTCATGATTTGAGGGAAAACTGAGCCTGGCTTGACCCTGAGAGCCTGAATCATTCTCACCCTCCACTGACACCAAATTAAGCTCTTATTTTGCATTTTCTCCTTAAAGTTGGATGGTTGCTGCTTTTTCAGGGAGATTCCTGTTAGAGCCAAAGATGTGGAGCCTCAACTATCCCAAAGAAACTCCACCACTGGGGGATAAAGTTTAGGAGTTTCAATTTCAACTGCTAATTTAATCACAGAGCAGATTTTTTTTTAATGATGCTGTTCGGGTGAGGGTCACTGCTGACAGAAAGTTGGTTTGGGATAATGGCTACTGAAATTTAATTAAGTTCTGCACCAATTAAAGCTGTTGTGCTGCTTGTGTAGGAAAGGCTGGGGCAGATGGAGGTGACAAGGTTGTGATTTGAAGGTTTAGAAATTAATAGATTTTTAGGGAGGTGGGTATAATTTGGGGGCTTAGAAATTTAGAGATTTTAGTGCAATAGCTGGAAGATTTGGATTTAGGAGAATTAGCAGGTGTTAAAGGCATTTGCCAAGCCTGAAATGCTGGGGAGGGCATTGCTGGTTCAAAGGTGGTTTTTTCCTCATTCCTGAGGCCAAAAAAATCTTTTTTTTTCTGTAGCTTGTGAGCAAACCTTGAGCCCAGAAAGTGATTTTCCATCAATCAGCTGTGTGGAAGGACAAAGCCAACCCAGCCGACTGCAGGGCTGGCTCCTGAGATCCCTCCCAGCCCCAGCTCAGGGGGGACTGAACTCACGGGGTTCGCTTTGTTGCAGGCCATGCTGCTCACTCTGAGGCCTCTGGTTAAATCACACCTGTATGACC
This sequence comes from Pitta sordida, assembly GCA_013390025.1. Classification (NCBI taxonomy): domain Eukaryota; kingdom Metazoa; phylum Chordata; class Aves; order Passeriformes; family Pittidae; genus Pitta; species Pitta sordida. The sequence continues at coordinate 62,921 of WEKX01027472.1, forward strand.
ACAGCTCTTCCAGCCTGCCACCTCCAGCTGCTCCTGGGGCTTCCTGGGCATCTGGGAAAACTGCTCCTTTCCCTTCTTTGTCCTCATCCCTCTTTTCCATGTCGTGCTCTTCCTCCTCAGCTTCTTCCGTGGCTGAAATGCAAAGATGTGGTTGAGTCTGAGCAGGGACATTTCACTCATCTCAGAAGAAAAGTTTGCCCTTTCAGCAAGTATTTTGCAGGGACAAAAAGGTGAAGTGAAGATTTGAGGAGTTAAGACATCCTAATTGCTAAAACTGGGGCTAAAATGTTGCTGAGGGCAGAGGGAAGAGCTGGGCTGGGCCAGCTCTGCTGCAGGTGAGGAGGAGTTTAACTGCCCAGCAACAAGTTAGGAGTTCATGTCCACCCCGCACCAGGAATGTTTCTGATTCCTGGATTTTATTTCAAGTTAGGTCCAAATTTTGAAGTGTGCCTGGATGCTGAATTACACAATGTTGTCCTCATCTCCTTGTAAAATAAATTAAAAAGAATAGAAGAGATATTCCAATGCAAAAATAGTGGGAGAAGTAGAATTTATCTCTAGGAAACAAGTTGCACTAATATTTTGAGTAAGTCTCAGTTTGTGATAGACCTTCAGAATGAATTTATTCAATTCTTCCACCATCCCTGTTGAAGTGAGAGCCAAACTCTACATTTCACGCTGACAGCTTAAAAAATCTCCTCTCCTGGGTCTGTGAAGTGACTTGTCATGTGTAACACATCCAGAACTCCCTGATTTCCAAAGCCCTGCGCTGGAAAGAGGCTCCTGGGTTAGGAACAAACCTGTGAGAACAGGAATCTGCCGATAAGCCGCGAGTTTGGGCTGAAAAATATTCCCCATCAGAATCCTCTCCATGACAACTAAATCCTGCTGCAGGTTTTCTGAGGTGAGCAGAGCTGCTGAAGGGCATTCCTCCTCTTTGTGGCTCCTGGCAGGAATAACACCTTCTGGAATCATTAGAGAAGAAACTGTGGAACCTGGTAACAGGGAATGTGAGAAGTAAGTGGGGTTTGGCTTGATAAAACGCAGGGGTAAAGATAAACTTCTCCTCCCACTGCACAAAGCGTAGATTTTGTCATCATCAAAACATACTTTCACCACAGAATGCTTCCTTGCTTTAATTTGGTTTCCTTTCATTCCTCAGATACTCAGTGGGATGAGACACTTGTGGAATTTTCACAAACCATGTTTTACTTCTGCCCTGAGCAGTGGGGCCCAGCCAAGCTTGTCCCTGACTGTTGATCTTTATTTCAGGCCTGCCCAGGGTTCCTTAGCCAACCCTTCCAGGTGCCAGGCACGTTCTCCAGGCAGTTTCCCCCACATAACACGGTGCTGTGTGTGGTTTGGAAGGAGGAAATCGAGGCAGGAGTGTGAAATGTTACCTCTGTCAGGAGGGACAGGCACACTCAGCTCGTGCTCTGGAGCTGAGGCAGATTTGCTGCTCTCCCCTCTCGTGGCTCTGGATCCTTCTGCCCTGGGTTCAGGATCTGTTCCTGATGCATCCAGTGGATTGTCCAAGTCCCAGGGAGTGACCATCATCCCTGGAAGTGGATTTCACATTTTGGGGCACCATTACAAGGCCCAATCCCTGCCCCTGCCAACCTCACCTTGGCTTGGAACGAGCCCTGCTGATGCTCAAGGCACCAAAAAAAGTGGCAAATACATTTTCAAATCAGATTTTTGCCAATTTCTTTTATTCCCCCTCCCCCCCTCATTTTACATACACCAACAAACACAAAGGAAAAGTGTTTGGGGCAGCATTTCCCCCAGTTTTCTTTGGCCTCCTGCACACAAAAGGCAAAGCTCAGCCCGTGCACACACTCAATGTTCCTCTGCAGTGGATTTTTTAGAGCACTGGGGTTGTGCAGTCTGTACAATTGTGATCTCCTGCATTCCCTGAGGTCTGACATCTCATAACAGAGCTTCTCTTCTTTGCATTAGGGCCAGCAGAAATGGAAACCACTTCAAAGTTAACGGGAGGGAAAGGGAACTGTATCCTTCCACATGCAAGGGAAGAGCTGAGGGTTGGCTCTGCTGGCAGGGTGCACAGCAGCTCCCTGGCAGTGTCCCTGATTATTTTAGGGCACTGTTCCAGCCCTAAATTCAAGTTTTAGGAGGGCAAGAAGAGGCCACCACGAATCACACTTTGCTCAGAGCTCTGGGAGTGAAGGCCCAGGGAGCATCTCCTGCTTGGGGATGGAAGGGAAAAGCCCTTTGCTCAGTGTGCTGAGCTTTTGGGGTTTACCTTTCTCTCCCAGGGGGATTGGCTCACACTGCACTCCCTTGTTCTTGGCAGCCCCAGCCAGGGTTTGCACCATCCTCTCCACAAAGCGATTGCTGCCCGCTTTGGTTTTGCAAAGCTCAGTGTAAATCTTGTTCCTCTCCCTCAAAAACAAACAGAACATTGATTGTTGACTCTTGTCTAAAACACTTTTGGTTTCAAATTCTCAGTGTCTTTAACCACGAGGAGGCTCCAGTTCTGAAATGGGATGGTTTTGGGTGGTGAGGTGTTACCTCACTCAGCAGCTGATTTAAAACAGGGAAGCCCTGAGAGCAGGAGCAGCAAAACTTCCCTGTTGGAATCTTGGGGGAATTCAGAGTTCCCTTGGCAGTGAAAGGCAGAGGATCCAAGAGACACAGAGGAAACTGCTCCATTCCTAGTTCCTGTAGGAATGCTGAGGGGGATCTGGGAAACCTTTTGTGTTATTTTGGCTTCATCTTTAAGCAGCAGGCATGAAGTCCTGTCATTCCTGTATCCCACACTTCGCTTTCCCCATCCCTGCTTTTCCTGACCTAAGTTTTCAGGGAAAGAGAGTCTGGATTTCATCCACACGATGGAGCTGTAAGAAATTCAGGCAGATTTGGCAAAGAGAGACCCAGAGGTGAAATGGAGGACAAATTGATACCCACAGAACTCTGGGAGCATCTTCAGCTTCCACAGACACCAGGGCAGGGGGCACATCCAACAGCCAGAGTGTTTCAGTCTCCACGAGGAAAATATCCACCCTCTGCTCCAGCTCTGCCTCTGTCAGGCCTTCTTGGGTCTCCTCCTGCCTCTCCTCCACGGCTGAAAAAGGAGAATTGAGACCTTTTCTGCTCCAAATTAATCCCAAAAGCATCGAGTGCCTTTGAAGTGCTGGGCTGAGTCAGTGTGTCCCAAACCCCAGGGCTCCAAAGAACAGTTTAAATCTGGAATTCCAGGGTCTGTTCTTTACCTGCTGAGCTCAGAGCTGGCTCTTGTTGAGAGGCAGGTGCTGCTGGTCCATCCAGGCCAGATGTGCTCCTTATGGCAGATATCCAAGAGCTGCTGCCTGGCCTGCAGAAGAAATAAGCAGGAATTATCCCTCCCCCCCCACCACCATGTTTCTTTTCAGGAGAGAATTTATATTTTTAAAGTCATTTTGGGGTCTGTATTTGCTCCTGGTTGATATCCCGACCTCTGGAATCATCCTTTGCAACAGCCAGCCTGGGAGACACGGCAGAAAGGTAATTCCCAAAGAGCAAATTCTTCACCTTAAAAATGACAATTGTAATTATTTATTGCCTTTTGATGCAGTGATGAACCTCAGGATTTTTCACTTTAAACACCAAGTGGTTATTTACTTTCTTTTGCACGATTCAATTTGTGATCACTCAAGTCCAGTGGCTTTGTTTATTCCTTCTGCTGCAGGTTTGGAAAGGAAGTGAAACATGGAATTTAGTGGTTTTAACTCAGCGGTTTTGATGCTCGCACTGCTCTCTTTAATAATTTAAATGAACATTTTAATTGATATTTGTAAAATAAGGTTGTCTGTACTTCATAATTATCACTCAAACAGATAAAACACTTGAAAATAAAGCTTCTCTTGCCTGGGTACAGGAGAATTTGGGTCTGGCTGGAAGAGGGGCTTGGGGGTCACATTCTTCCCTTCATCATCAAAAACCTGAAGAAATGTTTCAGGAATTAGGATCATTTCCCCATGTTCCCAAACCAAGGAGCAGGGGTGACACTTTCCCTCAGGGATCAGCTCAGGAGGGCTGTACCTTGCCTGGGACTTCTCTGGAACTCTCTTTAGTGGCGGGAAGTAGCTGGGAAAAGCCACTTCTCCCTGGAAAACCCTTTTTCAGCTCCCCCAGGAGTGGCTGAGCTCTCCCAGGCCAATTAAAAGGGCAGCCAAAGCAATTGAGCATGTTTTTAATTACAGATATTTTACTGGAGGAAGGTCAGTCAAGTCTTTAAATGCAGTTCCTGACCCGGCCTGAGAGTGAGGAATAGAGGGAATGGAACAACGTGGAGCTGCTGGAGAGAGTCCAGAGGAGCCACAGAGATGCTCCGAGGGCTGGAGCCAGGCTGGGAGAGCTGGGAATGTTCCCCTGGAGAGGAGAAGGATCCAGGGAGAGCTTGGAGAACATTCCTGAGGCTCCAGGAGAGCTGGAGAGGGACTGGGGACAAGGGCTGGAGGGACAGGACACAGGGAATGGCTTCCCAGGGTTAGATGGGAGATTGGGAAGGAATTCCTGGCTGGGCTGGAATTCCCAGAGCAGCTGTGGCTGCCCCTGGATCCCTGGGAGTGTCCAAGGCCAGGCTGGGATCCCTGGGACAGTGGGAGGTGTCCCTGCCCATGGAATGCTGCTCCCTGAGCTCCCAGCCGCACCATTCCAGCGCTCCGTGATCCCTCCTGGCTCTCACCAGCAAGGAACTCTGGACGGCCACCAGAGCCCCTCTGCGGGCCGCCCTTCCCGGGAAATCCAAGGAGGGCCTCCGGGAGCTGCGGGAGGAGCAGGAACCGCTCATGGAGCCGCCTCGTCCGGGGAGGGAACGTCCTGATCCTGATCCTGATCCTGATCCCGCTCCAGCCCTGGAACAGCGGCACCAACCTGCTGGAAAGGGTTTGTACAGAAATGGGTATTCAATACAAATTTAATATAATGATAATAATAATTAATATAATACGTATGATGTATTCTAATGTACTATATATACTCTATACTGTATATATTCTATGTTCTGTATATACTCTACGTACTGCATATACTCTATTCCAAATTACTTTAAATTATCTAAACCACTTCTCAGAACGGCCTGCTCCCATTTATTTATTGGACTCCACCACACCCTGGAACCGATCCCGCGGTGCCGCCGATGTTTAGGGCGAGCGCGGAGGCCGCGGCCCAGCCCGGGCCGTGGCGGCGTCCCCGGTTACCGGGGCAACGGCGCGCAAGAAGCGCCGCGGGGATTGGCCGGCAGCA
>WEKX01027472.1:70493-91031 GCA_013390025.1 Pitta sordida
GGGCTGTACATGTGAGTGACAGCTGGGGCTGTACATGTGGGTGACAGCTGGGGCTGTACATGTGAGTGACAGCTGGGGCTGTACATGTGAGTGACAGCTGGGGCTGTACATGTGAGTGACAGCCGGGCTGTGCCATGTGAGTGACAGCTGTGCCATGTGAGTGCCAGGCTCCTGGGGGTGGTCAGGGCGCCGAGTGACAGGTGACAGGGCGTGGGCTCCACCCCGAGTGACACATGAGGGGGCGGGGCTTGGACCGGGACTGCCGTGGCACATGGGCGTGGTTCTGGGTGTGGTCTCCCGTGACTCACCCATCCTGTGGGCGTGTCCTACCATGAGTGACAGTCATTGGGGGCGTGGTCTGCAGTGACTGTCCTGCCATGTGGGTGTGGCCAGGTGTGACTGACCGTCTCTGAGGGCGTGACCTCGGTGACTGACAGACCCCGTGAGCACGTCCCCGCTGACTGACAGCTGCTGTGGGCGTGGCCCCGGTGAGTGACACACGGACCATGTGGGCGTGGCCCCAAATGCCCGACATACGGTGTGGGCGTGTCCCCGGTGACTGACATGCGCACTGGGCGTGGTCTCGNAGCGGGGACTGCGCTGGATTGCCGTGAAATGGGGTGGTTCAGACAAAAGCGGGGCCGGTCCGTGCCACGGGAGTGACGAGCTGTGCTCTGTCCGGTAATTGAGATGTCACCAATTAACGAGGGGGAAACAATGAGGGAATTAATTAACCCCCCCCGTTATTGGGGGAGCAGCTTCCCCTCCCTGGGACAGCGGTGGGTGTTCCGGGAAGTTCTGCTGCGGGTGTTCCCCTCCCGTCCCGGTCCCTCCGCCTTGGGAATGGTTATTGGGGGAATATCCACCGGGAAAACGGGAGTGTCCGAGTGGGGGTTGTGCCCCTGGGACTCCTGGGTATGGGCGGATTTGCCTCTAAAATTGTTTTATCTGTCCCTCCCAGACAAAACCTGAGCTGGAACGTTCTTCCTGTTGTTGGGACAGCGCGTCCTGAGCTGTTTTTTTGGGAGCTGGAAGAGAGATCCCCCCAAAAATTGGGATGTTCAGGCAGAATATTGGGGGTTCGCCTCTCCCAGAGTTCGGGGTTTTTGTCTGGGGTGGAAGTTTTGTTAATTAATTTTTGTTAATTAATTTTTGTTAATTAACCCCCCCCTGAATCCTGTGCTGTTAACCCCAGTGTCCCCTGGGCTGTGTCCTGGGGGGGGCTGAGCCATGGAATTCCCATTCCATGGGATGGGATTGTGGAGTTTGGCCTTTCCCTTCCTGGATTCTCCTTGCTTGCGTCGCTCTCGATGCTTTTCTAAGGAAGGAAGAGGGGATTTTTTTAAACCTGTGGTGTTTTTCGGGGTGAATTCTTCGTGTTTTGGTGTCTTTTAGTTGAGGTGAGGGAACTGGGAGAACTTGGATCTGCCTGCGGATGAGTTCAGGAGCAATTCATTCCCAGCTGGGTCATGGAGGGAACTGGTGTCGCTGAGAAACAACTGAAATTATAAAAAAAAATAAAATGTTTTCAGTGATTTAAACCAGGAGCAATTCCCTGGACATGGCTGGAACTGGATGGTGTTGAAGGTCCTTTCCAGCGCTGTGTGAATTTAGGGAATAGAGGGGATAGGGTGGGAATTCTCCTGGGCGTGGAGTTGCCTCCCGCCTCTGGGATGAACCCAGAGGTGAGGAAAATGCGGAGGGGAAAGGCCGGATGGTCTGTTGTGCCTCTTCCCCTGTGGAAAATCTCCCGAAGGAACANGACAGCTGCTGTGGGCGTGGCCCCAGGGACCGACACACAGACCATGTGGGCGTGGCCCCGGTGACTGACATGCGCACTGGGCGTGGTCTCTCTCGATGACTGACAGTCCGTGTGGGCGTGTCCCCGGTGAGTGACGGCCGCGCGCGCTCCCGCCGTGCGCCGTGACGTCGTGCGTAACGTGGCCCCNGGACTCCTGGGTATGGGCGGATTTGCCTCTAAAATTGTTTTATCTGTTCCTCCCAGACGAGAGCTGAGCTGGAACGTTCTTCCTGTTGTTGGGACAGCGCGTCCTGAGCTGTTTTTTTGGGAGCTGGAAGAGAGATCCCCCCAAAAATTGGGATGTTCAGGCAGAATATTGGGGGTTCGCCTCTCCCAGAGTTCGGGGTTTTTGTCTGGGGTGGAAGTTTTGTTAATTAATTTTTGTTAATTAATTTTTGTTAATTAACCCCCCCCTGAATCCTGTGCTGTTAACCCCAGTGTCCCCTGGGCTGTGTCCTGGGGGGGGCTGAGCCATGGAATTCCCATTCCATGGGATGGGATTGGGGAGTTTGGCCTTTCCCTTCCTGCATTTTCCTTGCTTGCGTCGCTCTCGATGCTTTTCTAAGGAAGGAAGAGGGGATTTTTTTAAACCTGTGGTGTTTTTCGGGGTGAATTCTTCGTGTTTTGGTGTCTTTTAGTTGAGGTGAGGGAACTGGGAGAACTTGGATCTGCCTGCGGATGAGTTCAGGAGCAATTCATTCCCAGCTGGGTCATGGAGGGAACTGGTGTCGCTGAGAAACAACTGAAATTATAAAAAAAAATAAAATGTTTTCAGTGATTTAAACCAGGAGCAATTCCCTGGACATGGCTGGAACTGGATGGTGTTGAAGGTCCTTTCCAGCGCTGTGTGAATTTAGGGAATAGAGGGGATAGGGTGGGAATTCTCCTGGGCGTGGAGTTCCCTCCTGCCTCTGGGATGAACCCAGAGGTGAGGAAAATGCGGAGGGGAAAGGCCGGATGGTCTGTTGTGCCTCTTCCCCTGGGGAAAATCTCCCGAAGGAACACGCAGGAGCTCATCCCTCCGTCAGCAACAATCCCAAAGCGGTGGATTTCAGGGAATCAGCTGGAGAAAAAACCCTGAAAATCCAACATAAACTTGTTGGGAGGCTCTTCACAAAGCAGCCCCGAGCCTGGGCAGGCAGAGAAATCCAGAAAGTGAAACTAAAGTCACACACACACACAAAAAAAAAGCTGCTTCGCTTTTTGCAGAAGCAAATTTAAATACAGGACAGACACCGAAAGGAAAACCCCCGGAAGGTTTTGAATATAACGTGAAACTGGATTTAATTTCGGGGTGAATAACCCGTGTTGGGGTTGTTTTGACTCGTATTCCATGTGGGAATAAAGCAGAAGGAAAAGGCCTCCAAGTGAAGCTCAGCTGAGGCTTTGTGGCTGTTACAGGATCCTGCATTAAGCTGCTTACAGGGAGTGGGGGCAGGAAATGCTGAGACACAGATTTTTTTTTTTCCCCTCCAAATACAAAGATTTTAAGGCCTCCCGAGAAGAAAAGGTTGTGGCTGAAAAGCTCCGTTGGCAGCTGGAAGGGAATGGGGAGGGAGGGGGTGTTTTATTTATTTATTATTGGAATGTCCGGATGAAACGTGAGAAAAGGAGATTTTCTGGTCCCCCAAAAGTGGGAGAGTTTCTGAGCTGGGAAGGGGCAGCTCGAGCTGGAATTCCCACAAGTGCCAAATTCCTGCCGCTGTTTTTGAGTGGATGGACATTTCCAGGGATGCTGCAGGAGACTGAAGAGGGAGAAATAAAGGGAAAATAACGGAGGGTTGGGTTGGGTTTTTTCCCCTAATTCACTGAAGAACTGAAGTACCAGGGTGGTTGTGTTTGGTCAGAGTGTTGGAGACAAAATATTCCTGGTTTTTCATTGGCATGCCTTGGATTTAACTGATTTAAGGATGAGTTGAGGGGAATCCAACAGTTCCTCGAAAGGGAGGTCCTGTTCCTCCTGCTGCTTTTCCCTGGGTGTCCCTGCACTTCCTTGGCTTAGAAAGAACCTGGAAGTTCCTGGAGAGCAGGAATGAGCTGCTGGAAGGATCCAGCAGGGACTGGAGCTGCAGTGGGGACGGGATGGGGCAGCAGATCCTCGGGAGGGACCTTCTGGATCTTTCCAACAGGGGACAGGATGAGAGGAAACGGCCTCGAGTTGTGCCAGGGTTGGATGTCAGGGGAAAGTCCTTCCTGGGAAGGGAAGATCCCCATCCCTGGGGGGATTTCCTGTGGATGTGGCACTTGGGGACATGGGGTGGCCTGGGCAGTGCTGGGGGTGCTTGGACTTGGCCTCAGGGGGTTTTTCCAACAGGGAGAAACTCCCATGTCTCCCAAATCTTGAGCAGCTCCTCGTGTTTCTCACCCATCCCTTGAGGTTGGTGAGTTTTCTGACCTGCTGGAACAAGAACTTCAGGTTTTTTTATTTTTGCAGGGTGAGATTCTGGGGGGGTTAAAAACTGGGATTTGCACCTGAAGGTGTTGGGGAAGGATGGGAAGAGGCAGGAGCTGGGAATCTTGGAGCAGGGCCACTGGTTTTGTGGTGTCAGTGGACAATTAAACTTTAATTCTTTAATGCAGTTTGAGTTTCTGAAAGTTTAGTTGCTTTTGACCAAAAAATCCCTTTAACAACATTGTGAGGCAGTGCTTTGATAAGTGTTTTAAATTCCTATTGTCTGCAGAAATGTTCCCTTTCCCTCCATGTTATCATTCTTTCAGTGGAAGGATTTTAAGCGTTGGGAATGTAACTGGATTCTATTTCTGTATTTTGAAACTGGATTTCTCTTTTGAAGCAGCTTCAGGGCAGAGTGTTGAAGAAATACATGGGAATTGCAGGGCAAAGAGTAACTTTCTGCATTTCTAATCCTCCAGAAGAGGGTGAATCCTGGTGGGTTTTTTGGTCTTGATAGGAAATCTTTGTGGATATTTTTTTGCAGGTGATGTTTGTGGGCTCACAGCTCAGGATTTAAAAGTTCTTACTCACGCAGGGGTTTAGGCAGACACTGGAATGGTTGGAAAGTTCCATTTCTCTCTGGGTAGAAGCCCCAGGCTGGATTAATATTTCCCTGCTAATCCAAATTATCCATAGGAATGATTGCTTGTGGTGCTTGGAATGGGAGTGCAGGAGGTTTCCTCTGAAATCCTGCAGTCCAGAGACTCCCAATCCTTTTTAGTGAGATACCTTTTAGTGGAATTGTTACAAGAAGTCGAGGCTGGTGCTGTAGCTCGTCATGGAAATGAGTGTTAAATAATTCCAAAGTACCCTCTGGAAGTGTGTGCTTGACGGGTGGTGTGTTCTGATGGTCGTGCTCTGTAATACTCCTTGGGATGGGAAGTTCTCTTGGGAACATCCCCTGGGTGCAGCTGCCTCTGTCCAGCAGCTTCCAGAGCCTAAAGGGGCTCCAGGAGAGCTGGAGAGGGACTGGGACAAAGGATGGAGGGACAGGACACAGGGAATGGCTTCCCCAGGGTTAGATGGGAGATTGGGCAGGAATTCCTGGCTGGGCTGGAATTCCCAGAGAAGCTGTGGCTGCCCCTGGATCCCTGGCAGTGTCCAAGGCCAGGCTGGAATCCCTGGGACAGTGGCAGGTGTCCCTGCCCAGGGCTGGGGGTGGGATGGGATGACCCTTAAGGTCCCTCCCAACCCCAAACCATTCCATGATTTCTGGGGTACGATTTCCTCTTGTCAGACAGGAAAATGTGACACCATCACTCTTGGGGGGCTGTAAATCCGTATGGGCTTGGATGGACCTTCCCTGAGTGATAACCCCTGGCAGAGAAAGCTCAGATCCCTCTGGGAAGGGCCCTCACCTGCCTGACATCCCTCAGCCCCTGCCTTCCCCTCCTGCTTTTTTACATTTTTTTAAAAGTTGCAAATGCTTCTTTTGCCACTTTTCTAAGAGCTGCAGCTGAGATGCCTTTTATTTTTTAGGGGTTGTCACTAGTATTTAAAAGGTTGAAGATTTCCCAGGGGGATACAGTGTTTTCAATGGCAAAACTAAGTTAAACTACACAGGGAAAGATGTTTGGGGTCTGTGAACTCAAACCTTGCGCTCGGTCCTGGTGTTCTGGAAGGACAAGAGTTTTCTCATTTAGGAATCAAACTAAATAAAGTAAAATTCCAGTTCCTTTTCTCCGGGCCATCACTGAGCTCAGCTCACAGAACAGTTCATTAACTTCGGGATGTTTTTCTGCCACAGAGTTCAGAAAAACCTGCACAAATCGATGGGTTTGTCAGAGGCATTGCTGTCAATGTGGACAGGATTTAATTCTAGTTTTTAACCAGTTTATGAAGCACTTAAAGAGATAACTGAGTCAGTTTGAACGGGACGTTTATTTGTCGTGTGGCTGCTGCTCATTTTCAGATGTTTCATTATTAATTGATCCTATTAAAGAGGGTGAGATATGTCAGCAGGGTAGGGGGACATCTGCGGGTAGAAGTGGCCGTGAGTCGTGTCCTGCCAGTCCTGCTCAGGTGGTTTTGCTGCAGGAGGGACGTGAGGAGGGAGAGCTCCTTCCCCAGTCCTGGATCAGAACTTCACACCTGGCACTGCCTGGGCACAGCTGAGGGCTGCTTACATTAAATGAACTCTGCCAGTTTATTCATTTATCACCTCCCTGTGGTGCAGACACGTCCCAGAGCCCAGGCAGCTGGAACACTCGGGATGTTTCCATGCCCTCTGCGTTCCCCCCTTGGCAGCCAGAGGTGTCTGGGACTGGCGCAGCCTCAGTCCCGTCTGTTCCCAAATGCACGTGCTGGAGGATGCTTTGGATGTGATCTTCTGGCTGCTTCTTGCTGCAAGTGTCTCTGAGCTTCCGAGAGCACCTCCTCAGCCTGGCTCTCCTGAGATTCCTAAAAATACACCTGCAATAAAAGCCAGGGACATTCTTTTGGCGCTGATGTTTCATGGCTCAGTGTCTTTCCCTCTTTCCCATGAGATGTGTTGTCTTCATTCCTTGGATTTCCTCCTCTGGAGCTTTTCGGTGTCTCAGGACTCCTTGATCCCTCGGGTTTTTCCACATTATCCCTGAGCTGTCCATGGATGGTTTTCCATTCCTGGAGCCCACAGCAGCCATTCCCTGCTGGTGCCATGCCCAGAACAACTGGAGTGTGTCAGCCTGGATATTGTCAGCATCCTCTTGGATTCCATTCCCCATGGATAGGTGGCAGCTCTTTGTTCCCAGGAGTGCCCTTGAGGCAAAACAGTGTTTTGTGCTTCTCTGAACGGCAGCAGCAGCAAATGAAAAGCCGCTGGAGTGCTGGGGGGTCCTTTTCCCGGGAATTCCTGTTCCCTGGCCGTGCCGCAGCTTAGGAATTAGGATCTCCCGATGCCAACCCAGCCGGGAAAAACTCATAATGCAGTGCCCTCAGAGCCAGCTGTTCCAGCCTGGCCAGAGCCACCATCACTGGGAGGCATGGAACGGGACTGGAATTGTCCTGGAAAGACTCTGGAATCGCAGGGTGCTCCGTCACCCTCTGTGTGGCACTGCCAGTCTGGCACTGGAGGGTTTCCCAGCCCTCCCACCGCGTGTTCAGCTTTGTGCTGGGAGCTGTTTGCGGCACCAGAGCCCCGGTGTGGAGTCCTTTGGCCCCTGGAGGGGATGGCAAAGCCCGCGCTGCAGCTCCCCGGGGGCTGGAGCTGGCACAGGGGACGTGGGCAGGGGGATACCCTTGGCAGCAGCTGAGCTGTAATGGGGCACTGCTTGTACCAAGAAATAGCCGAGGAAGGGACCACAGAGACATCAAATCAGGGAGAGTAACCCGCAGATGAGGCAGATGTGCGTGGCAAAGGAGAAAGGAGACGGGAACAGGGATGCACAGGCTGCTCTCCCCAAAACTCCCTTTGGAGAGTGGCAAGGGACAGGCTGGAGCTGTGGCTGGTTCTTGCAGGTTGCCTGGTTTGGGGGTTGTATTTGTTTCCTGTGTTTCCCCAGGTTGGATGTTTTGGACTCTGTCCGTGTCCAGTTCCAAACTGAAAACTTGGAAAGGGCCACAGAAACTTCCCCCTGTGACTGAAACGCTCCAGGCTTTCAATTTATATTTACATAATCGATAACTTCTGAATTTAATATAATTAATTATGTAATTTATGGAGTATATAAAATATATTTATGTGATATATATTACATAGTATAGTCTCTCTATAAAATGTATATTATATAAAATCAGTATAACTTCCCTTGCACCCATTCTCTGGTCCCTTTTCTTTCCCCCTTCCTTCCCTTTTCTTTCTCCCCTTCCCCTTTTCCTTCCTGTGCAGGAAAGTTGCATTTATTTACTTCCTTCTTTTTCCCTTTTTTTTTTTAGCCTTCTGTTGAGTCTTCAAGCCCAGGTAAATATTTTTTTTAATATAATTTCTTTTAGCTGAATTGTTGTCTCTTGAGCTTTTATTCCTTTCAGAAAAATAATGAATTGTTTTGTAGTTAAACCTGAGTCCCCCCCTCTTTCTCTCACACCCTTTGGAAAATGAGGTTTAAATTATCCAAGGAGACAAGTGGAATTTGCAGGGTTGGAATTCAGAGCCGGATATTTCCGAGGGCCATCCCAAACCATCCATCCATCCATTCCTCCTTCATTGTCACAAAATATAAACAGAATTCCTTACAAAAAAAACCTGGGAAAAACAAAGTCACAGGAGGGAGGGAGGGAATTAACTCCAAAATAAAATGTGAATAACTTGTTTAACGAGTTCAGTTTTGAGAAGGTCATTATTAGTCTTTGTAAACAAAGAGGCTTCCAGAGAATCCAGGAGTTGGGATTTTATGGCTAAAACAACGTGTGGATAAAATGGGAATAACCCTGAAGTCGTTTAATGGAAATTTTGGGAAGGTCGTTAATCTTCGTGGCTGTAAACAAAGGGGCTTCCAGAGAATCAGGGAATTTGGGTTTTACAGATATTTCTGCTCCCTAAAAAAAAAAAAAAAACCACCTCATTTAGGAAAGTTTCTGCTTATTGAGGAGTAAAATATTCCCCAGACATTTAACTAGGGCTGGGGAGGGAGAAGAGCTGAGACAATTCCCTAAGACCTCGAGGGAGGAAATTTGAATTTCTCCTTTTAACCCCCCACTAAAACATCCCTAAAAAAAAAAAGAAGAAAAAAAAAAAGGCAATTAAAATCTGCTGTAACTAATTAAAATGTTTCCCATCAGGAGGTTCAGCCACATCTGATGACCATGAGTTTGACCCATCAGCTGAGATGCTGGTGCATGACTTTGATGATGAACGGACATTAGAAGAGGAGGAAATGATGGAAGGAGAGACAAACATCAGATCTGAAATAGAGGATCTCAACAGGGTACGTGCCCTTGAGTTCCCCAGAGAAATCCAGGGAGCTGGAGGGGTAAAAAAACAGGATTATTGGTAGGGAAGAGTGGGGGAAAGGGGCTGAAAGAGAGAGGAGGGGTTGGAAATGTCAGCGCCTGGAAATGGGGGAGTTATAAATATGGGCAGCCTCAAAATGTGGGATTTTTAAATATTAAAATATGGGCAGCCTCAAAATATGGAATTTTTAAATATGGGCATCCTCAAAACATGAAATTTTTAAATATTAAAAGCCTCAAAATACGAGATTTTTAAATATGGGCATCCTCAAAATATGGGATTTTTAAATATTAAAATATGGGCAGCCTCAAAATATGGAATTTTTAAATATTAGCTGCCTCAAAATACGGGATTTTAAAATATTAGCAGCCTCAAAATACGGGATTTTAAAATATGGGCATCCTCAAAATATGGAATTTTTAAATACGGGCATTCTCAAAAGATGGGATTTTTAAATATAGGCAGCCTCAAAATATGGGATTTTTAAATATGGGCATCCTCAAAACATGAAATTTTTAAATATTAAAAGCCTCAAAATATGAGATTTTTAAATATTAAAATATGGGCATCCTCAAAACATGAAATTTTTAAATATTAAAAGCCTCAAAATACGAGATTTTTAAATATGGGCATCCTCAAAATATGGGATTTTTAAATATTAAAATATGGGCAGCCTCAAAATATGGAATTTTTAAATATTAGCTGCCTCAAAATACGGGATTTTAAAATATTAGCAGCCTCAAAATACGGGATTTTAAAATATGGGCATCCTCAAAATACGGAATTTTTAAATATGGGCATTCTCAAAATATGGGATTTTTAAATATGGGCATCCTCAAAAGATGGGATTTTTAAACATCTCAACATTATTGATAAGGAAATAATAGGGATGGGGGATGAGCTATATATGGAATTTTTAAATGTAAGCACCTCAAAATATGGAATTTTTAAAACATGAGCACCTCAAAATTATTAGTAGGGAAATAATGGGGAAAAGGGTTTGAATTATATGTGGAATTTTTAAGCATCTCAAAATTATTGGTAGGGAAATAATGGGGGAAAGGGGCTGAATTTTATATGGAGTTTTTAAATATAAGCGCCTCAAAATTATTGGTAAGGAAATAACAGGGATGGGGGATGAGCTGTATATGGAATTTTTAAACATGAGCACCTCAAAATTATTGGTAGAGAAATAATGGGGATGGGGGAAAGGGCTGAAATAAAGATGGGATTTTTAAACAGGAGCACCTCAAAATATGGAATTTTTAAACGTGAGCACCTCAAAATTACTGATAGGGAAATAATGGGGAAAAGGGGCTGAGTTATATATGGAATTTTTAAATATAAGCACCTTAAAATTATTGATAGGGAGTGGGGGAAAGGCACTGAAATACAGATGGAATTTTTAAAATAAGTCAAAATATGGAATTTTTAAACATGAGCACCTCAAAATTATTGATAGGAGATAATAGGGATGGGGAAAGGGCTGGACTGTATGTGGAATTTTTAAATATAATCACCTCAGAATTATTGATAAGGGAAATAATGGGGATGGGGGAAAGGGGCTGAACTAAATGGCTCAAAAACTGGGGCAAAGAAATCAGTGCATAAATAGTTTGGATATTGTGTATGCTAAACATCTGTTTATATAGAATAAATAATATGCATAATTTAGTGTAGAAATATTTAATATGCATATATGTACATATTTAACATGCTGGCATATAAATATTGTTGATATCCATATTTAAATATTTAAATATATATATTTCATATAAAGTATATGCATTTTAAATATATATAATATACCCATACTGGAACATAAATACTTCTTATGGGAAAATGCTTAATATACATGTTTATATAAAAATACATCATATTTATATATAAATAATACATCATTTAATATATAGACTGTAGAACATATATAATTTTAGATACATATAATATACATATACAGGTCCATAAATCCTTAATGTGGGCACATAAATACTAAATAAAATTACAAAGCTGTGCTTGTTTACTTTCTTCTTACATTTGTGTGGTTTCAGTTTTGCATCCTGACACAGGATTTATATTTTAGAGTTAATATAAATGAAAATATCCTCTCTAAACGTGCACATTCCACCTGATTAGTGCAAGTTATTATTGTATAAATAATATACAATTATTAGTTAATCTATGAGTGCTTACAGATTTTTATTTAAGGAACCCAAACCTCATAATTTTACATTTTAAAAGATATTTTTATACAAATACCTGTATAATAATTGATAGAGCATATAGGAGTATATTCATTTTGTAGATGCACAAATCCCATTTATCATGAGGGATTATGCCAATAGAAATTCATATTAATTTAGTGCATTTAATCAATATTTCCTGTACAAATGATAATTCCTCTCGTGTTACACTGTCACGTATTGTCTTAATTATCCCTCAGGCAGCACCAATATTGTTAAATTACAAAGCAGGTTTATTATAAATACAAATTAATTTGGATCCTGTCTGTGGCCTCATCGACTGAAAAGGCCTCAGTCCAATTAATTAACAATTCACAGATGGATCTTCAATGTACAAATCCTAGTTAGCACAATTAATTAGTGCCTGTAATCAATATTTCCAGTGTAACGGGGAATTTCCTTCTGACCGTTTCCGGGTTGATATTAACCCCAAACATGAAATAAATAGTCGGTCCATCTCAAAATGAAGTGAGACATGAAGCTCCTCGTCTGGGTTTTGTGGGATTTACGTTGAAAATATGGGGGATTTTCTCTCATATTTTGTGGAATTTTATCCCCACGTTACGACTCTTCCATTGATCCTCCATATCCCTGGAGCTGTGGGACAGCAGCTTTAGACATTTATTATTTGGGCTTTATTTTTTTAGTTCAGGGGTGACAGGCCCCCTCAATCTCACCGCTCCTGGCAGGAGAAGCGTTATCCTGGTTTTCCCTCCCCACGTTTCCAGGTTTTATTTGGGATTTCCCAGGGTGGGGATGTTCCTGATGGATCAGCTCCGGTGGGTTTTGCAAAAGCGCTTTTGGAACTTGAACGGTTTCGCTCCTGATGGTCGGAAAATTCCCCTTCGCTGAGGGTTGGGGTTGTTCCTCCTCATGGAGTCAAGCTCTGAGGAGCCAGGCTGGGAGGGCTGGGAATGTTCCCCTGGAGAGGAGAAGGATCCAGGGAGAGCTTGGAGCCCCTTCCAGAGCCTAAAGGGGCTCCAGGAGAGCTGGAGAGGGACTGGGGACAAGGGCTGGAGGGACAGGACACAGGGAATGGCTTCCCAGGGTTAGATGGGAGATTGGGAAGGAATTCCTGGCTGGGCTGGAATTCCCAGAGAAGCTGTGGCTGCCCCTGGATCCCTGGCAGTGCCCAAGGGCAGGTTGCAATCCCTGGGACAGTGGCAGTTGTCTCTGCCCATGGAACAAGCTTTGAGGTCCCTCCCAGCCCAACCCATTGCAGGATTCCATGACTATGGCCGCATTCCTGGATTGGGTTCACGTCCCCGTGTATTTTGGTTTAAAGGGCAGTGGAATTTCCAAGGAGCCCTGGAATTGGCTCCTGCTCCGGGGTGGGGAAAGCCCCGTTTCCCTGAGGGCAGAGCAGGATGAAGGGAACCCCCCCTGCTGGATCTGGGAGTTCTCAGGGATGTATCTTGAAAGGGCTGAGTTTTTGGGGGACAAGAAAAGGCCCTGTGAGGTGGTGCAGCAACTATCCATGATAACATTCCATGATATTGTGAGGAGCAGGCTCTGTCCCAGATGTCACCGGGTGCCTCTCACTGATCCCTGCTCCACACAAGTTCTGGTCCAGCCCTCACGGAATCCCACACTGGTTTGGGGCATCAAATCCCATCTCATCCCACCATCCCGGGGTGCTCCAGCCTGCCCTGGGACTCTTCTCCCACCCAGGGAATTTCAACGTCTTGGATAATCCGTGTGGCTTTGGGAAGCTTTTTCTATGTTTGCAATATCCCGAAAAATCCCAGTTTGGGTTTTCTCCCATCTCCTTGGAGCTCTTTGGAGTGTAAAGACCCTGTTTGAAGTTCAAAGGCTCTTAAGAGAAATGTTGGAAATACAACCCCCCTTTTCCCAGTAATATTCCTGTGGGATGCTTCACACTTCCCTACAAATTGCAGTAAAAGTTCTTTTTAATTCTCAGCTCTCCCTACAGATCAGAGAGAAGAACTTAAAGAAAGTATATTTCATCCTAAAATATCCAAAATTCCGTTTGGGATAATCAGAAATGTGATTTTTTTCTACGAGCTGGGCCAGGTTTTAATTAATGCCACGGTCCTTTATGTGTCAATAAAATATTAATTCCCCACTTCTAAGGGTTGGGGTTTTTTTTTCCCATAAATTATACCAAGGTAGAAGTGAAGGATATTTGGGTCCTCATAATCTGTGTGTAAAGTTTGAAAGAGTAGAGGAATAAGTGGTAGAATGGCTTGGTTTAATAAATAAATTATTAGTTGAAATAAATAAAACCCCCTCTTATTTGGACAGGACTAACTCCCCACTTGTATTTTTATAATCGGGATTTTTCAGATGTTTTCAGGATCTGGGAATGTGTGGATCAGTGAGGGCCCTTAGGAAAGGTCAGCCAATAACTAAAAATATCTTGATTATCATTAAATATTAAGAAAAAACTATTTACAGCAAGACACTTCCAGCTAATAAACAAAGCCTTTGATCTCGAGAGAGAGGATTTTAAAATACTCTCTGGAAAAATCTCCTCAGGGTATCACCCTGAAGGCTGGACGCTGAATATTAAAATTAACAGAAGAGGCAATTTTTGGACTTGGCAGTTAGTAATTTTTATTTCTGGAGTGAATAGAGTTCTGACCCTGTGGCACAATTTCCCCAACAAAGATTGAATTCCAATTACTGCTCCTGTTTTTGCAGAATTCCTCAGGAATTCCCGCCTTGCACCAGGACAAATTCCTGCCTCCCAGTATCTTATCTTTATCCCTTTTTTCCCCCCCGCCCCCAAATACGAGCTAAACACCACCATTTCCTCAGGCTTCTTTTGGGAAAATCAATATAAATTCCAATATAAATTCCAATAAAAAGTGGGTTTGCTCTGGGTAATGAAGGGGGAGGATAAAACTGAGCCTTTTTAATGAGCTTTATGGGATCGTTGGTGCGCCAGGTCTGCTGGAAATTTATGAAGAATTGGGAAATTAATAATAATAATAATAATAATAATAATAAAGAAAGACCCTCCCACGTTTTTCTTAGGAGCCCAAACTTCCAAGTTTGGACTGGAGTGTGTGTGACCCTCATCCCTGCTGCCGTGGGCTGTGAAATGTCCCTGTCCCCACCCCAAACCTTTGCTTGGCTGTCCCCAGGAGAGTGACATGCCCATCCAGGAGCTGCTGAGCCGCTACGGCTACGATGGCACCATCCCCCTGCAGGAGGAGGAGGAGGACGAGGACGAGGAGGAGGAAGAGGAGGAGGGAGAAGAGGACGACGACGTCGATAACGATGACAACAGTGGCTGTAGTGGGGAGAACAAGGTGAGGGGTTCCTGCTCCTTTGCATAATTTGCATTATTTGCAGCCACTCAAAATCCCAGGTCGTGACGGAAATAATTTCTCCTGCCTTTGGTTTCTTTGGGCATTGAACTCTTTGAGTTTTATTCTTAATTACCCATCTCTTAATTGCTCTTTATTCCATCTCTACCATCCCAAATTAAAATCTGTGGGTACATAAATAGGGATTGTGATTGTCCTTCAGAAACTGCCTGGCTTCAAATGCCTGCAGGCACCTTTCTAGCTCTGTTTTTAGGTGAAAAAAGCTGATTATTGAAACTTCCCGATGTGAAAGTCTTTGGGAATCCTGGAGGTTTTCCAGCTTGAGCGTTTGGAATTGTGTTTCTCAGCTGGTTGTGCTTAACTTAACTGAACCCAATGCTTCAAGTGCCTTTGCAAAGTGTTTAGTTTTGAGCTCAGGGCGTTAAAAATCCTGTTCTGTGTGCCCTCAGAAGAGTTTTCTGATTTTAGAAGAGTCTTTTCTACTTGGGATGTCTTATGGATTTGTGACAATCCTGTCACGGGCACAGCTGGAACTTCTCCATGACTGCTGCACCCTGACTTCCATTAAAATCCAAATTCCTTGGAATTGTCAGGAAATACAAAAGCTCAGGCATTAGTGGAGGTGGCATTACCTCATCTGGCTTTTTTGGCGCCTTCCCCATTTTAGAATCTGTGGAATGATCCGTGATCCTTACGGATCCGAGGATATTCCGTGATTCTCTGATCTGGTTCCAAAAGGGAAGTTCTTGGGATTCACAAACCCTCTTGCTGTAAAAGATTGTGATTTTTTGGGGGGGTGAGTAGTTCAAAAAGAAGATCCAGAGTTGGATTATCCACTGGGAGAAGTTCAGGGAGCTGGAGAGGGAGAGAAACCTGTGTAACAGGAAGGATTCTTTGAGGAGGAATTTCTCCATGGCAAGGGAGGGTTGGATCCCCATCCCTGGAGGTGCCCAAGGAAGGGCTGGAGGTTTCCTTCAGGGATAAGATGGGGATGAGGCACAGCCTGGACTCCATGGGCTGGCAGGGCTTTTCCAACCTCTGGAATTCTGTGTGGGCTCACAATTCCAACAATTTGGTTGGGAATGTTGAGGTCTCACTTATGTCCTTGCTCCTCAGTTCCTCCCTGACACACCTTCTGTGTTCCCTGGGCTTCTTTTAACACCCTGCCCAGCTTTTTTTCCCATCTCCACATGTCCCTTGGATCAGGCTGGAAACACCCAGAGCTCGGGATACAGGGATGGGAGCTCTGAGCAGAGAGGCAGAAAAATGCAGCTGTGGGGGTGGAATAATTGTCTATAAATCATTGAGGCTTTCTCAGCCTATTCAGCTCCCCTGCACTTAAGGGCTATTTTTAATCTGCTTTGAGCTGCACACGTGACAATCCTCTGGTTGCTGCTGGGGGTGCACGTAAAACACATTAAAGGTACAGAAAATGTGCATTGAAACATGTGAAACACGTGAAAACATGTTTGATTTTATTTTATTTTTACATATTTATCATTGAAATTTTCCCTGGTTGTATTTAATTTTATTTTATTTTTATATATTTATCATTGAAATTTTCCCTGGTTGTATTTAATTTTATTTTATTTTTATATATTTATCATTGAAATTTTCCCTGGTTGTATTAATTCCTGTAGGTGCTGGGGTTTGTCGTCTAATAAAGAAACTTGTTGTGTTTTTTTGGTCTTGGGCTTAATGTGTTTACTCAAGTCTGAGCCACTCCAGTGACATTAATTTTTATGGAAGGCGCATTTTCCATGTCAATAATTCCTCCACTTTTTAATGGAAAATTCATAAAGGGGTTGGAAAGACCAAAGTAAAATTTGAAATTAAGGGAAAAACACGAGGAGTCGCTTGAGGGATGAAAAAAATTGAATTGGGGTTTTTATTTGGGATTTTTGTGATAGAATCTGAATGAGGGGCTTGAAAGTCCAAAGTAAAATTTTGAAATTAAAGGAAATGAAATGAAAACCATGAAGAGTCACTTGGGGGATGAAAAAAATTGAATTGGGGTTTTTATTTGGATTTTTTGTGATAGAATCTGAGTGAGGGGCTTGAAGGCCCAAAGTAAAATTTGAAACCAAAGGAAAACCACAAGAATTCGCTTGAGGGATGAGAAGAAAAGAAGATTGAATTGGGGTTTATATTTGGAATTTTTATGTCAGAATCTGAGCGTTACATTGATCTGCTTAAAACCCTGATCAAAACTAATTCATAATGTGATAATTGCTAATTGGGAATTGCTAATTGATTATGAGGCACCCGTTGACCACAATGACTTCCAGTTGGGTAGAAGGCCCTTGGGTTATTTGATACATTTGAAATCTTGATAATCCTGAGGAGAAAACTCTGCCCCCAAGAGCGTTTGCCACGTGCAGAGGGGTGAGTGATGTGCTGCTTGGTTTTTTGCCCTGTGGAAGGAGGAGGCCATCAAAGATTCCTCAGGGCAGGAGGACGAGACCCAGTCGTCCAACGATGACCCCGCGCCGTCCGTCGCCTCCCAGGATCCCCAGGAGATCATCCGCCCCCGCCGCTGTAAATATTTCGATACGAGTGAGTCCCCCTTTGAATTCTCAGCAAAATGACCTCGCTAGCATTGACCAGCTACCTAAAAACATGGATTTTTATGGGGTTTTTTGCCTGCTCTTGATCAGCACCACGCTCAAAAATAGGGAAACAAACCCCTGGTTTTGGGTGCAAAATCCCCTCTGAAAAGCCAGAAAAGAAGAGCTGTTTTGTAAAAATAAAGGATTAAATTGGTGGGGGAAATTCACATTTCCTTGAGCCTGGGCGCAGTGATGGGATTCTTTGCCGTGCTGGTGTCAGGCAGAGGTGTCGGCACAAATATTTGGGAGCAGCAAACGCTGTGTCCCACCAGGTCATGGCTGTGCCAGGAGAAATAAACCCTGCAATTTTCTACAGACACAGCCCAGATTTCTTCGAGGGCATCAATTCAGAAAAGCAACAAAATGTGGGAAAGGCCAAGGGTTGTTAAACCTGAAATAATGGAAAGGGAGATGAGGATGAGGAGAATCTGCTTCAGGAATTGCACACTCCATGTTGCTGTTGTCAGCGTGGGACTGGTCATTTTATCTCTTATTTTATTTAAAAATGGGGTTTATATTCCCTTTTTTTTTGGTGCTGTAGACAAGTCTTATTTCCCTGGGACCTTTCCTGGTGGAATCTGAGCCTTCTGAGGTGGCAGCAGGGCCCTTTGGACAGCAGATAATTTCCCTTTCTCTAATAAAAGTTGTTTGAATTCCTATTTCTTTGTGTTTGAACAAACACAGATTTCCTTTCCATACCTTATACTTGATACTTGCCATTGAAAAAAACCGCAGTTTTCTGATCTGTGCTGTATTTTAATCCCAAATTGCTCAGGAATCTCCGTAGCTGGGCTGAGGATTGCAGATTCCTTCAATAAATTCCCATTTTTAAGTAGCATTCCATTAGTTTGGGGAGGGGGAGGCTGTGTTTCCACAGTATAAAATGTAATTTAATGTGTAAATAATTTTAGTCCTGGACATAAACCAGTGGGTTGGGAAAGGCGACTGGGTTGTATCATAAAGAAGCTTAACATTTCTGGCAGTGCTTATCCCAAATAATCTATTTTAAGGGCAGCTTCTAAATCCCAGGAAGACACACTCAGGGATTTCTCACACCTTGTGCTTGTGCCCTAAATTCAGTGGCAGCATTAAAGGGGAAAAAACCCCAACAAAACAGCAGGAATTAAAGCCAGGAACTGGTGGAAAAGGGGGTGGAAATCCCATGTGGGTGCAAAATATCCACATAAAAACCCTTCCAAAAACTGACTTTATAGTGGATTTCGATGTGGGCCGTGGGTGAGGCGAAGGAAATTTGAATTTAGGAGCCAAATTTAGGGATGTTTTTATTTGTGCCTGAAGTTTTCCGAGCCTGTTTTGTATCTTAGCCGGAATGTGAAGGTTGGGTGGGTCATTTTTTTTTAATCTTGTCACTACTGGGGTGTTGATTTTGGCCCCCAAAATGCTGTTTGGGGTGGTGTGGGCTGAGATAAGGGGGGGACAGAGGGAGCAGAGCAGGGCTGGGGTGACAAACTCACCTCCTGTCCCCTTCTCCTTCGGGCTAAATGTCCCAACAATTGCTTGTAGATAGTGAAATAGAGGAAGAGTCTGAAGAGGATGAAGATTATATCCCCTCAGAAGACTGGAAAAAGGTAAATATTAAACCTATATTTTATTTATTTTTTTATATTCTATATTATTGATCTATTACCAGTAACTCTGAGCTTCCCAGAGCATGCAAATCCTCTCCAGTTTTCCCCCAGAAATGTCATTTTTATCATGAAAACCCTTCCCCAAGTAGTCCAAAATCCATGTAAACTCTGTTTTTTAGATTTTGAACCTGTACTTTCTTATTTCAAATGAATTTCCAAGGGGTGAGCGGGGAGGAAATGTGAGGAGGAAACCCTCGGGGTTTGTCTGGGGTTGCTTCACTTCTTGTTTCTGTTATTTCCAACCAGGAAATCATGGTGGGCTCGATGTTTCAGGCTGAAATTCCAGCTGGAACCTGCAAATACAGGGAGAATGAGAAAGGTGAGACTTAGCCCTGGGACCATCCTGGGAGCTGGATACTTTCCTCATTCTAGTTTGTTTGGGGTTTTTTTCACTAGCCTGAATTTCACTTGATTTTAACCTAAAACTTGCAGCCTCTTCAAATAAATCAAACTGAATTTCCTGCTCTGAAAAATCCCATGAAAACTCTGGAGGGGAAAAAAAAAAAAAAAGTGGAGGTTTAGAGGTATTAAAACTCTGGAATTCCATAATGAGCCCTGGGATCCAGAGCACAGAATATTCCTGAGATTTAGAGGTAATGTCAATAAAATCTACACAGAATATGCCCGAATTTTAAAGGTAATATAAATAAAATATACGCAGAATATGCATGAGAATTGAAGGCAATATCAATAAAATCTACACAGAATATTCCTGAGATTTAAAAGTAATGTCAATAAAATCTACACAGAATATGCCCGAATTTTAAAGGTAATATCAATAAAATCTACACAGAATATGCGCAAGATTTAAAGGTAAAATAAATAAAATATACACAGAATATGCCCAAATTTTAAAGGTAAAATAAATAAAATATGCACAGAATATTCCTGAGATTTAAAGGTAATACCAATAAAATATACACAGGATATTCCTGAGATTTAAAGATAATACCAATAAAATCTACACAGAATATGCCCAAGATTTAAAGGTAAGATAAATAAAATATACGCAGAATGAGCCCGAATTTTAAAGATAATGTAAATAAAATCTACGCAGAATATTCCTGAGATTTAAAGGTAATATCAATAAAATACCCACAGAACATGCCTGATTTTCCAAGGCAATATCCCTGAAATTCCAGGTGTTTTGGCTGGTGCACCCCATGATTTTCCCCAAGGTTTCCGCAGCCCTTTCCCCAGGGGCAGGAGTGTGTGGGTGGCTTTTGAGTGTCCCCCGTGTCCCCTCAGTGTACGAGAACGATGACCAGCTCCTCTGGAACCCCGATTTCCTGCCCGAGGACAGGGTGCTGCAGTTCCTGAGCGAGGCGGCCAGGCGCACGGGGGACGAGAAGGGGCTGGATGCCATTCCCGAGGGCTCCCACATCAAGGACAATGAGCAGGTGGGGAAATTCATCGTCCCTTGGGGTTTGGTTTGCTCCCGAGAATTTCAATGGCGTGTCAAACAGTTTGGGTTAATTTTGCTGCCAAGAGTGAAAAATGGGTTTGAATTTATTTGGGTTTTTTTATTATTTATTTTACATATTATATATGTTGTGTATATATATGTGTGTGTGTGTGTATGTATGTTATATATATTCAAAAAAATTTTTAGATATAT
>WEKX01027472.1:91200-103279 GCA_013390025.1 Pitta sordida
TTATTTAATTTTATTAAATGCATCAATGCTTTCTTTTTATATTATATATTTATATATTTATATATATTATTTTACATATATATAAATGTACGAATTCTGATCTGTCAGTTGCATGAATGCACAGTTATTTTTTATTTCACTTATTTCATTTTATTAAATGCATCAGTGCTTTATATTTCATATATTTATATATATCCTTTTATAAATTATATATATATAAATGTGTATAATATAATGTAATATTAAACTAAATGAAATATAAATGTAAAATCTCTCCTCCCTGCAGGCTCTGTACGAGCTGGTCAAGTGCAATTTTGATCCTGAGGAATCCTTACGGAGGCTGAGGTTCAACGTCAAGGCAGCCAGAGGTGAGCAGACCCCAAAAAGGGACATTTTAATTTAATTTAATTTTATTTTACTTCCTCCCCAGGTCTTGGAGAGGGATTGTTAGAATTGAATTCCAGAGCAGTGAACCCCATTGTTCTGTGAGACAATGGAATGAGCAGATGTGGGAATTCACTTCCTGGGGATGGAAATCCCTTCTCACAACTCAACTCTTGCATTTCTCTGCCATTTCTCTGCCATTTCTATGCCATTTCTATGCCATTTCTATGCCATTTCTATGCCATTTCTATGCCATTTCTATGCCATTTCTATGCCATTTTTCTGCCATTTCTATGCCATTTTTCTGCCATTTCTATGCCATTTTTCTGCCATTTTTCTGCCATTTCTATGCCATTTTTCTGCCATTTCTATGCCATTTTTCTGCCATTTCTATGCCATTTCTATGCCATTTCTATGCCATTTTTCTGCCATCAGAGTGAAGGCAACAAATAGTAAATATCAAATAAAACACTCCAGTTAGAAATAAAGGAGAAAGAGCATCTAAACCTTGTATTTAACTGAATATAACACTAAAAAAAATGCTGTTTTCAAGGGTGCTTTTGAAACCTTGAGCGTTGCCTGGGCTGTTATTGATCTTTGCGCTCAAAGGAACAAGAAATTTGACTTATTTCCCTCCCCACTGATGTGTTGGTTGTGTTTCCAAACCTCTCCCGAGTTGCCTGTGCAAATCACAGGACAAGAATGATCAACTAAAGAAGACGAGTTTGTTCTCCCACTGTTTGAAACTCGATTTACTTGGGGCCTTACGAACCAACGAGGCCAAATTAAATGAAGTTTAGCACAGCCTCCACCAAGGGGCTCCTCTGAGATGGGTTTGTTGTCACTTCAGGTGACTGTTACTGGCTTTTTTTTGGGTTGAATTATTTTGTTCATTGCCTTTTTTGTTGTTGTTGTTGTTGTAGAAGAATTACCTGTGTGGACAGAAGAGGAGTGCAGGAACTTTGAGCAAGGGCTGAAAGCCTATGGCAAAGATTTTCATGTGATCCAGGCAAATAAGGTAAAAATAACCCCCTGAGTTTTAAGTGCAGTTCTCCCTTTTTGTATGTGATTATAAATCTTTTCTTATCCTTGATGTCCTCCGTGAATTTCTGTATTTATTGCTTTTATTTTTTTTACAGTGGGTTGGGTTGGGAGGGACCTTAAAACTCATCCAGTGCCACGGGCAGGGACACCTGCCACTGTCCCAGACTGCTCCAACCTGCCCTTGGACACTCCCAGGGATAATATTCAGGATTATTCCATGGAATAATCTGTCCCAGGGCCTCCCCACACCCTCACAGGGAAGAATTTCTCCCTGTGTTCTCATCCAAATTATTTTTCCCTCAAACTCCAGAATCCCCCTTTAACTGTGGCTGTGAACCCCAAAAGTGGCAAAAAAATCCTTTGGGAAAAATCCCTGGAATCTGCCTCTGGGCTGGAGAGACTGCGAATATTCCTTGCAATCCTGGAATATTCCTTGCAGCACCTCCAGGAGTTTCAGATTAAACTGAAATTTAGATTAAACCCAAACGGGGGGAGCCAAGACATTCCTCCATTTCCTACATCCACTTGGAATTTCACACCTTTTAGCCAAAAAAAAAGCCCCTTTTTTAAACGGAAAACGCCTTGGAATTGAAGCAGCTGTGCCTGGTGTTGTTCCCTAGGTGCGGACACGCTCCGTGGGGGAGTGTGTGGCATTTTATTACATGTGGAAAAAGTCGGAACGTTACGATTTCTTTGCCCAGCAAACCCGCTTTGGGAAGAAGAAATACAACCTGCACCCCGGCGTCACGTAAGATGGGCTTTGTTTCCTGGGCTTTTCTTCCTCCTGACACAAAATCCTTGGGGTTTCCTGTCCCTCCGGAATGAAAACCGAGGGGTTCCAGGGAGCCCAGTTGGCCAAGGTGGCAGAAAATGGTACTTCGGGGTGGATAAAGTGAGCTCTTAAATAAATGTGTTTGGAGCGAGGCCAACAATCTGCATGGAGCAGCTGCTGGATTTAGTTTGTTTTCGTTGTAAATGGTTCACATTTCTGCAAATATTTATTTATTTTTTTTTTCCCCCTAATGCTTCCTTTCCTTTAACTGCATTTCGTTAATGTCTGATGCGATGGCACCAGGTGGGATTTTTGGGGACCAGCAGAATATCCTGTCCCAGGGTCTTTTGGGCTCTTTTTCCCAGTCCCATAAATGGGATTTTTGGGGACCAGCAGAATATCCTGTCCCAGGGATTTTTGGGATCCTTTTCCCATCAGGTGGGATTTTTGGAGACCAGCAGAACATCCTGTCCCAGGGATTTTGGGCTCCTTTTGCCATTCCCATCCCTGCCAGGGGAGCAGGGATGTTTTCCTGCCCCCCTTCTGATGCTCTGATTTTACAACCCCACTCTTTCCACTCCCTCTTGCCAAGGCTTTTTCCTATTATTTTCATTTCTCGTTTTTTCCTGGCTCCTCTGTCCATCCTTCTTTGGAACATTATTGGTCCTTCCAACATTCTAGGGCTGTTGGAGCAGTGCAATGAACTCCAGGGTGACAGTCCCAGCTGCCATCTGGGACTTTGGGGAGCCTTTTTAACTCCTTCTCAGGGGACTGTCTGTCTCCCCTTCTTCTTCCAGCTGTTGCTGGGGAGTTTTTCCCCCATTTTTTCCTGAAATTAAGAGACTTTGGTGGTTGTTAAATCGCTCAAATACCATCAGTGACCCCAGTTGGAGGGATATAGGAATGTTTTAACTCTGGAGTTTGTTCATGTGCTTTTAACTTCACCCCTTTGGGGGGTGTTTGGGGGGGATTTTTTGTGCACAAACGTGATTTTACTTTAATGTTTTTTAATTGCTGACTCAGTAAATCGTCCTGCACAACTGCAGGAGAGCAGCACCGTGGAATCAGAGAGAATCTGGAGTCATGGAATGGCTCCACTGCTGCCATGGGACACCTGCCACTGTCCCAGGCTGCTCCAACCTGCCCTTGGACACTGCCAGGGATCCAGGGACAGCCACAGCTGCTCTGGGAACTCCAGCCCAGCCAGGAATCCCTTCCCAGTCTCCCTGGGGCAGTGGGCAGCCCTTCCCCTGGAGGCTGTGCCGGGAGTGTTCCCGTGGCAGCCCTTGAGGGAGCTGTTCTTTGCAGGGATTACATGGATCGGCTCCTGGACGAGAGTGAAAGCGCCGCCTCCAGCCGAGCCCCGTCCCCTCCTCCCACGGCCTCCAACAGCAGCACCAGCCAGTCCGAGCGGGAGGACAAGGACAGCACCACCAGCAGCAGCAACAACCAGAACGGTGAGTGTGGGGCTGTGTGTGCCCGTCCTGCTGCCACAGCCCCGGGCAATTCCTGCTGCCTGGCCCTGGGATGGAGCTGAGAGCCCATCCATCCCCCCCTGCCATGGGCACGGACACCTGCCACCGTCCCAGGGATCCCAACCTGGCCTTGGACACTGCCAGGGATCCTGGGGCAGCCACAGCTTCTCTGGGCACCCTGTGCCAGGGCCTCCCCACCCTCCCAGCCAGGAATTCCTGCCCAATCTCCCATCTAACCCTGGGAAGCCATTCCCTGTGTCCTGTCCCTCCAGCCCTTGTCCCCAGTCCCTCTCCAGCTCTCCTGGAGCCCCTTTAGGCTCTGGAATGTTCTCCAAGCTCTCCCTGGATCCTTCTCCAGGTGAACACCCCCAGCTCTGAGCAGCTTTAAGCTGAAACTGGTTTTAGACCCTGAAGATAAATCTCCCCTGGAATGTCCTTTGAACTGGAATTTCTGTGCTCCTGTCCTCCCTGTGCTGGTGCAGAGGTGGAATTTTAATGCTCTGAGGAGTCCTGGGCAGGGGATTGAAATATTTGAGGTGGGGACCTGAGCTGTGCTGGAGCTCCCCAGGGATTCCAGGAGTTATTCCTACAGCTGTGGGACATGGGAGGGAAGTTGGGGATGGGAAAGGAGCCAGGGCAGCCTTCCCTAGGAAGGAGCAAAACCCCAAAAGTGAGGAGAGCTGGGGACTGGACCAGGCTCTGGGAATCAAGTGGAAGCTCCAGAAACTGCCCAGGGTGAGGAGATTCCTTGGAATTCTGGCATTCCAGGAGATCCTCTGCCACTTCTCAGGGCTTCCATAAATCCCTGTCACTGTGGGCACATAAATCCCTGGTTCAGTGAGGACAAGGAGAACAACACCGGCTTTTTAACTCAGTGGGATTAATTAAACCTGTAAGTAATTAAAATTCTGAGCTGTCCTTTTCCCTCTCTCCCAGGTGTCTCTGCCCACGCTCCAGGGGAAGCCCCGAGCAGGGAGGACGGAAAACTCGAGGGATTGCACGTGAACGGACCTTCCAGTGGGAAGAAAACCCCTCACCCGGAGCTGGAATCCAACGGGTATGAGACTGAAACCCTTCCCACTGAGGCCAAACTCCCCCCGGCTCCCAGGAACGAGGAGCTGGAAGACAGGAATGAGAGACCTTTGAAAAGGAGAAGGATTAACAGCAGTGGGAAGGAGAGTCCAGGGGCTCCAGAGTTCTTCCAGGAAGCCAATTCCCACGGGAAGCTGGAGGAACTGGAAACTTTGGATGAGTGAGTGCTGGGAGCTGATTTTATTCCTTGGGAGTAAATTTGGGGTGTCTAAAATTTTCAGGGTTGATGGGTTACCTTACGAAAATCCAGTTCCACAGTTGCTGAGATTTATTTTGGGAGGTTTTGGGGGGTTTTTTCCCTGATAACCTTTTAGTTGGCTCTAAAAAAAGGGGAAAAAAACCTGATTATTTGGGGTATTTTGTTTTTTCAGTGCTGAAAAGCAGCAGGAGAATATTTCATTTCTCAGAGCTGGCAGCTGCAGTTCTGGGAGGAGAATATTGAAATATTCTTTAAATATTTAAATATCAGAGGAACAAATCAAAGGGTTTCTGCAAAAATACTCCCAGCCTAATACATGGGGAAAAAACCCCAAAAAAGGTGTATTTAATGTATTTAACGAATGAATACACCTTTTAATCACAGAAATTAGAGACAAAAATTCCCAGTCCTGCTGGAAAAAAAGTGTCACCCCCCCTCACTTAAGGAACCCTCATGAATCCTGAAAGTTCTGAGCACAACTATTTTTATATATAGAAGTTTTAAAAGGTAACAAAAAAAAAAAAAAAGAAAGAAAAAATAAATAAACCAAGTCAGGTTTGTCTATGTAAAATTGTTGACATCAATGATGTCTTTCCATATTCTTTATCTGGGCTAAAGAAATACATTCTGTATTTTTCCAGATTCCTTTGTAGCCTTTGGAAGATTTTTACAGTACTTCTGTCTCGATTGAACTGTCCTTTCTTAAAAAAAAAAAACAAAACCAAAACAAAAGCTTGTATAATTTTCTTACCTTGTACAGTTGGGAAACTTTTATGAGAGAGAGAGAGTTGATTACCCTGAGTCTAAATGTCAGCTTCCTTTTATTTTCCTGAAGTCTTTTAGTAAAAAAAAACAAAAAAAAAACCAACAAAAAAAAAAAGCCCCAAACCAAACTGACTTAAAAAAAAAAAATCAGTCACCAACATGTTATTTTTCTTCCCAGAAGCTGGTAAATAATTATGGATTAATTAATGAATTAATTAATTCAGGAGTCGTTTGATTTTGGGAAAAAACGTGGGGTTTTTTTTTTCTTCTGTTTAATGGCAAATAGTGATGCTCCAAAATGTGTTACTCATGCTGCTTGCACTGCTCACGTTTCCTCACCTGCCCTTCCACCTTCCCTCACTTTTATTTTGAACTCCAGGTGAATTTCACAGCTGCCAAAGGCTCTGGAGAATTCAGTTCAAATGAAAGACACGGAGATTGATTGAAGATTAAATTTAATTTGATTTAAATTCAATTTGCTGAGACAAAAAAAAAAATCCCCCTGTAAATCAGGGTGGAGGGGGGTGATGTTCATCCTTTGGAAGGTGTGGATGTGGGATTGACACCCCTCAATTCCAGAACATTTCTAATCAAAATTCATTTTGGTGTTGGGGTTGACACCCCTCAATTCCAAACATTTCTAATCAAAATTCATTTTGGTGTTGGGAATGGAATCCCTCAATTCCAAACATCTTTAATCAAAGTTCATTTTGGTGTTGGGATTGACATCCCTCTATTCCAAAACATTTCTAATCAGAATTCATTTTGCTTCTGTTTGGTTATTTGGTGTTGGGATTGACATCCCTCAATCCCAAACATTTCTAATCCAAGTTCATTTTTCTTCTGTTTCTTGGGGTTTTTTTTAAGCCACAGCCACTCTTCCCCTCTGTCCCAATCAGGGCAGTGGTTCATTTGTGTCGTTCCTGGGTTTGTGTTCTCCTCCTCACTGCTCAGTGTTACTTTAATTTAATTTAAAGGTTGAATCTTTGTGTTGGGAATCCTTGTCTGGAGCCAAACCCCACCTGCTGAGGGGTTGATTCCTCCTCCTCCAACCTGGACTTGGACTTTTNTTGGTGTTGGGATTGACACCCCTCAATTCCAAACATTTCTAATCAAAATTCATTTTGCTTCTGTTTGGTTATTTGGTGTTGGGATTGACACCCCTCAATCCCAAACATTTCTAATCCATTTTTCTTCTGTTTCTTGGGGTTTTTTTAAGCCACAGCCGCTCTTCCCCTCTGTCCCAATCAGGGCAATGGTTCATTTGTGTCGCTTCTGGATTTGTGTTCTCCTCCTCACTGCTCAGTGTTACTTTAATTTAATTTAAAGGTTGAATCTTTGTGTTGGGAATCCTTGTCTGGAGCCAAACCCCACCTGCTGAGGGGTTGATTCCTCCTCCTCCAACCTGGACTTGGACTTTTATTGAGTTAATTAATGAGTTAATTAACGGATGTAGGGGGCTGAGCCACACTTGGCTCCAGAGGTGACACCAGCAATTAAAGCCTGTCTTAATTAAGGACTGAATTAAGGCAGAGGTTGCTGGTTAACTCTCCCTCCTGGTTTCACAGAACCCCCCAAGGTTCAGACGGTTCCAGCCCAGCAGAGCCCTGGGTTCAGTTTGGATTTTAATGCTTTTGTTTTGGTTGCAGAAACGGATAGGAAAGTTGTGAAATCCAGCTCTCTGTGTATATTTTCAGGAATGTTTGCTTTGTTTTGGTTTTTTTTTTAATATTTTATTTTGTTTTGGTGATACATTAGAAGAGACCTGACATTCCATAATCAACCGTGTACCGCTCTGCTAGACTTTGAAGAATATTTAATTCTAATTTCCCCCTTTTGTTTTCTCCCCATCCTCTGGTCATGTTTCCAACTGCAGCCACTAGAACTCGATAAGTCGTTGCACTACTAAAGCTTATTTAAAATCCTGGGAATTCTGTTCCATTCTCTTCTGGGGGGAGGATTCCCCAAGGGTTCAATGAGAGATAAAACCCAACCACACACACACGAGACTCCCAGATGAGTTTTACTCGTTTTTCCACCCAGTATTTTGCACTGTTGGTAATAATTCCCTCCTCTTCCCCTCACCTCCCCTCACCTCTGCAAAAAGCTTATTAAAATATTTTTAAATGGATTTTCTGCATCCCAAATTCCTGAGTTTGCGTGGGAACAAAACACCCTTGGGAGGTTCGACTTCAACTCTTTCCCTCCTTCCCTTCTTCCTCTTCCTTTTCCAAGGAATATTTCAAGCTGGACCCTCCTGTTTTATTCACCCTCAACCTTTTCCTGCTGTTCCAGGGATGAGGCAGGAGCAGCTTTGGCTCATTGGTTTATTGGAAGCAAATACAAAAATACAGAGGTACATCTGCTCTCCTCAGACATCCATTCACCCTTTTCATCACTAAAACGCTCATTTTGTAAAGAGATTCTACATAAAAAACCCAATTTTTTAAAGTCAATTAATAACATAGAAAATACTGTTGAAGGAACTCTTAGCATTCCCAGGGTGGGGAATCTCAGCCCGACCCCACCATGGATAAAATCAGCTTTAAAAACACTTTTTGTTTTTTTCCTCAGGACACCAAATCTAACCAGTAGATTCAAAAATATCAAATCACCAAAACCAGAAGTGACATTCCGACCTTGGACACGAGGGAAAAAGGGATTTGGGAATGTTGCAGCCCCAGTACTGGGAACCAGCACAGCACCAGTAACTCCCGCAGGAATTGTTCAGCCCCTTCCCTTCCCTGGAGGTTTTACAGGAATTTGGGAAGAGACACAAATCATCTGGGATTTATTTTCTTGCTTTCTCCAATTCTGGAATTGCTGAGGGGCTGCTCTAGGACACCCCAACCACACCAATTCCCCCCCCAAAAAAAGGGCAATGCTGGCTCTGGAATTGCTGGCAAGCAACTCCCCCCAAACACCAGCTTTGCCCAGGGGCAGTTCCAGCTTTTTGCCTGGATACAAAACCCTCTAAACACATTGTTTGACCCCCAAAACCAATTCTTTTTAAACCCAAAAGGAAGGAGTGCTGTGCAAGAGAACCTTTAACAACCATCAAACGCTGCCCAAAGCATAAAAAAAAATCCCATTTCTGTGCTGGGATAACATTCCCTGAAAAACACAAATTGTGGGGCAGGGCTTGGCCAAAGGGATTTGTGTCCCTGTGCCTCTTCCAGGGGGGTGGGATGGGGATCCCAGGGGCAGGACCCTTGGCTTGACAGGTTTTCTGGACTCTGTGCTCT
Organism: Pitta sordida; assembly: GCA_013390025.1. Lineage (NCBI taxonomy): Eukaryota > Metazoa > Chordata > Aves > Passeriformes > Pittidae > Pitta > Pitta sordida. The sequence goes on from WEKX01027472.1 coordinate 100,177, forward strand.
GTGTGCCATGTGGGATGAATCCTGTGGATCCCAAACGCTCTGAGGGAGGCTGCCAGCCCTGCAGAGCTCAGCAGGGGCAGGGAAAAGCCCCAAACCTTCCTGTTGGGAATATCCCCGAGCCTCGGAAAGCAGGAAGGAGAGAGGTGAGTGTGGGACACACCACGAGGGCAAAGCCAGCTTTGAAATTTAAATTTTAAAAAAATGGGTTAATGGAACAAATGAAAAAAAAAAATAGCCAAACAAACCAGGAAACAACTAAAACACTGGAGCTGAAACACATCCCATGGTCACCTCACCTTCCTGCAGCACCCCCAGCATCCCAGTCCAGCCTGGGATTCCCTGGACAGCACAGAGCAGCCCCAGCCCAGGATCCCTGGACTCTCCTCCTCCTCCTCCTCGTGCCAATCTCGGAGCTCAGCTTGATTAGAAACCCCTTCATTCCTCCTGATCACACTTAATTAGGTGCAGGCATTCCCCAAGGACTGGGGCAGGCAGCAATCTCAGCTCTGCCAATTAAGAGCCCTGGATTCCTTCCCACATTTTTGCCCAGGATCAGCTGGACACAAAGAGGTTGATCCCCCCCCAAAAAAGCCTCTCCCTTGGTCACACGGAGCTTTTTCCTTTAATATCCAACTTGCTGCCAGGGTCAGACTCCTTGTTCATTTGCTCCTCGGTGAAGGTGATGTAGGAATACACCAAACTTCCAGCAATACTGCAAAATAAAAAAATAAATGAGAGCCCGGCCTCAGTTTGCAGGAAAACTCTCTGTTTTCCTCCTAAATCCTGGTATTCTGTGGAATTCCTGCCCAAACACCTCGCTGCTGCAGGACACGGAATGAACTTTCCCAGCGGGAACAGCCCAGGAGCAGAAAGGAGAAAAAACCCCAGAAATAATTAAAAAATCAGAAAACAGAATAATAATTAAAAATCAGAATAATAACAAAATCCTGAGTGAAAATAAACCCAAAAAAACCCTGCTTTTTTTTCTGCCTTAATTCCTCTGGTTGGCAACTCTGAGAAAACTCAGGTCTGCTGCTAAAATATTCCTGTGTGTCCTTTGAAACAAGCTGAGTCTGGGGGTTCCCCACACAAACCACATCCATGCTTTTTATTTAAAATAAAACCCCAACAAACCCCATCGAATCGGTCAAACCGTTTCAGTTTCACCCCGATTTTCACTTAAAAAAAAAAATCACAAATAAATGGCACTGGATGCTCTCACCTGATATTTAGACCAAGGAAATTCATCCATGTAAAAATATAGTCTCCTCCAAAAAACATCCCAATATAGGTTATTAAAATATTCTGCAAAAGAACGAGAGGTGAGGAACAAGGAGTTTTCTGGGAATGGGAAACCCCCTGGATGCAGAGGGGTGGAACAGGGGGGAAATACAATTCCCAAGGAACTGGGAGCAGGGAAAGCCACTCACCTTAATGCAGCCAACTATTGTAGTTGTAAGAGCAGAGTTATACTGAGTGCAAAGGACTGTGGAATACATCAAAATAAACCTGGGGGGGGGAAGATCGGGGTCACCCCATCAGCCTGGGACAGTGGAAGGTGTTCCCAGGGCAGGGCTGGCAATGAGGTGAGCTTTAAGGTCCCTCCCAGCCCAGAGCACTCCAGGATTCCACAACCCCTTCCCTGGATTTCTCCAGCTGTTTGTACCACCCCCCCTTTTTTTTTCTGGCTAAAGCTGCACTGAAGGAGGGAAGCTCACAGCCACCACAGCTCTCAGAAAGAGATGGAATATTTAGTGTTCATTTTTAATCCTTCCCTGGATTTCTCCAGCTGTTTGTACCCCCCCCCCTTTTTTTTTTCTGGCTAAAGCTGCACTGAAGGAGGGAAGCTCACAGCCACCACAGCTCTCAGAAAGAGATGGAATATTTAGTGTCCATTTTTAAAGCTAACAGGGCACCAGAATTCCCAGCTTCTGGAAGAGCAGCGCCTCCCCAGCTCCCAGCCCATCCTTACCCCATCACACACGACAGGAGGAACTGCACCACGAAGAAGGCGTCTCCCCAGCCCTGGAACTCCATTGCCTGCAGGAAACACCAGCCCTTAGAGAGGAGGCAGCTCAAGGAATTCCCAGCAAGACAAGGAGCTGGGAATCTCCACCTTTCCCCCCCCCCCAAACATCAGCTTTCCTGGAAAATCCAAACCAAATCCCAGCCTGCTGTGACATCCCAGGGCTGGGTGTCCCCTCCAGGCTCATCCCTCCTGGAAAAAAGCAGGGAGCAACACTCCCACCAGCCAGAGGAAGCAGGAGAGACATTTCCCTGCTGGGTGTTATCCAGAGTTGGACAATTTTGGAATCCGTTCCTTGCAAACCACAAGGCTCAGCCAGCACATCCCAAGGGAATCGGTGCTGACTAAGGGACCAAAGGCAGCCTGGAATTCAGGGAAGGGCTTTTTTTCCCTTGGGTTTTTTGGTTGTTGGGAACCCCTGGAGGGCTCCCAGTGCCTGGGACAGTGGGGACAGTCCAGAGGGGTCACCAAGATCCTGGAGAGGCCGGGAGAGCGGAGCAGGCTCAGGGAATCCCACCCAGCTGGACGGAAACAAGCAGGAAGGAGCCGAGGGGACGGAGCCAGGCTCCTCCAGAGGTGCCCAGGGACACCCAGGAGGGTCCCTCTGGGTGTCAGGGGACTCTGAGGGTCACCAAGAGCTGGCACAGGTTGCCCAGGGAAGTGGTGCAGTCTCCCTCCTCAGTCCTCACCTGCTCCAAGGGGATCCCAGTTGCTCCAGAGGGCTGTGCCAGCCTCAGTCCTGCCTCCCCCAGTCCGTTCCCAGCTGGAGAAGCACCAGCCCAGCGCTGCCCAGTGCCCGGGGACTCTGCCAGGCAGCTGGGAAGGCACTGCCCACCAGGGACACGACATTCCACCCTGGAAGGGACCTCCCTGCAGGTCCCTTTCACCCCAAAATCTACTTCCAGGGCATTGCTCACCCCCACCAGAACATCTCTGCAGCGCATCCTCACCTCGATGCTGCCTGAGGAATCGTGAGACTCCCCAACTCCACAGGCACGGGAAAGGCTCCCAGGACTCCTCACCAGCCAGGATGGAGCCCCCCAGCACCCCACACCAGCCAGGACGGAGCCCCCAGCA
>WEKX01027472.1:108102-122856 GCA_013390025.1 Pitta sordida
ACAGGGATATGACAAGGGGGGTGTCACAGGGGTGGGCACCCCATGGGGCTGGCCTGGGGGGCACTGCACGGACGAGCAGCACCGAGGGAGGGAAGGGGGGCACAGGGGACAAGGTCACGGGGGTGCTGTGCGAGGGGCTGCCATGGGGACATCACAGGGGGGCTGAGATGGGGGGGCATTGCCAGGGAGGGCACTGGGCACTGCAGGGACAAGGGGACACCAAACACACGTGGCCCTTCTGTGGGCGGGGGTGTGGGGGTCCCTCCTTCCCTCTCCACAGCGGAATCGGGGGGCAGGGGGGGTCAGACCCACACCGGCACCACTGTCCCGGGCACGGCAGCCATGGGGGCCCAGCACCCTCCTGGGAGTTGCCCTGGGGTGACTCTGCACGCAGGATCTTGGCACCAGCCTTTCCCTTTGAGAGATTAAATCTTCCCCTCCAGGCCATGCTCAGCCAAGTGGAAAAATCCCTAAAGAAGGCAGCTTGAAGCACAAAAACACCTCCACCCCGCGGGTTGCAGCGGAGAGAAGGGGTTTTGCTGGGAGACAGGGCTGACACAAACCCTTGAATCCGGCCCTGCTGGGGAATCTGCTTCTCATCATCCCGACTGCAGCGAGGACCCAGCACCAGCTCACAGTCCCTGTGGGGCAGCTCGGGGGGCTCTGTGTCCTGCAGCCCCCTGGAAGGGCCAGGACACGGGTGGAGCGTGTGGGGGAAGATGGAGGGTGGGCCTGGGGGTCAGTGCAGGGGCGTGTGGGATGAGCCCCAGTTCGGCAGCACTTCCATGGAATCATGGAATCGTTTAGATTGGAAAAGCCTCAAAGACCATCGAGTCCAACCGTTCCCCCCCAGCACCACCAAGGCCACCCCTGCCCCATGTCCCCAAGTGCCACATCCACAGGGCTTTGTTATCCCTCCAAGGGAATCACCACCAAGGTCGGTTTTGGTGAGCAAGGAAAGCGCCAGTGGGACATTCATTGCCTGTGACCGTGGCAGTGTTTACAGAGGAAACAGCCCATTTTTGAAGAGCTTTATTCCCACTTCTCTCCCTGCCACAACCTGCCCGGGCACAGCCGAGCCCTGCAGCCTCCAGAGGGAAATGGGGTGTCGTGGCCCCGGCACGCTCTGCTCACCCTCCCCCTGCAAGGGAAAGCAAACTCTGTGCCCAAACTTTTGTTTCCTGGCTCATTTGTGTCCCCGTTGCTGCCCCACTCGCAGGGAAGGAGCAAAGGCTGTTCCCTGGCACGGCTCACAGGAAGGACACATTGACTCTCAAGTCCAGGAGCAACTTTTCCCGTATCTCGGGTGTCCTTTAACCCTGGCCAAAAATCACAGTCAAAACCTCTTTTTCACTGGCATCACCTTCCTTGTTCCTGCACCGGCCCCTGTCTGCCCTTATCATCCTTCTGTGTGGGCTTGGATTTGGGAATATTTATTCCTCTGGCAGCAGAGAGGAACCTAATCCTGCCTGGACTCCGATGCCAGTGGGATTGACGCAAATAGCACCGATTCCCAGGGTGCCCTCCCCCTGACATGGCCACAATTCGCCAGGGAACCCCACTGGTGGGTGCAGTGCCCCCGTTTTCAGGGTCAAATATTTGGATGTCACCTCCTCGATGGTGCTGGCACACCAAGGAGGGGACAAGCCTGTGCCTGTGCTCCCGAGATGGCCATTCCTGTGTCACCCTGGTGCCCCTGGTGCCAAGCACAGCCCTGGGTATGACACAAGTGCTCCACTTTTGGCAGCAGAGCCGGGTCTGTCCCGACCTTTCCTTCCTGCTGACCTCAGCCTCTGAGTCAGGGCAGGAATCCGAGCGTGCCCACCAAAAATAACAAACGTTAAATGAAACCTGTTTAATCTTAAACTCACTTGACAAGCAGCTCAGTGCCAAACTGAGCAGGACCCTGGAGCCTGGCACTCCCCAGGGGCCAGGGGCAGAGGGAAGGTTTGGCGACACGGGGGTGGTGGCAGGAGCCAGTGGCAATGGGGGGTGGCCCCGGGGGCCAGGCAGGGCAGGTCCCACGGAGTGAGGAAGTCACAGGAGATCCCTATCGCCTCTGCGGGGGCGGTGGGAAAGTCACGGCACAGTGAGCGCAGGAGAGGGGCCCCCAAAACCTGGGTGCTGCTGGAGGGAACTAACCCCAACCCCCCCAAGCGTGCCAGGCTGGGGAGCACCCGGATCCCGAGGGAAACAGGCACTGAGGGCTGTAGGCAGCATCCTGGGGGTGCTGGGAGAAGCCTCTGCAGGGCACCAAAGTGCTGGAAAGGTATTTCCACCTCTGGATGGAGAATCACAGGATCTTGGAATGGTTTGGGTTGGAAAGGAGCATAAACCTCATCTCATTCCATCCCCTGCCACAGGCAGGGACACCTCCCACCATCCCAGGCTGCTCTAACCTGCCCTTGGACACTGCCAGGGATCCAGGGGCGGCCACAGCTTCTCTGGGCACCCTGTGCCAGGGCCTGCCCACCCTCCCAGGGAAGAATTTCTCCCTAAATCTAATTGTATCCTTCCCTCAGTTTAAGGACTTACATTTGGCTGTAAGGAAAACCTAAAAAACCCACAAAGAGCCCTGAAGGGAGCAAAGGGCTCGATGGGGTTTGGAAAGATGGGGCTCTGTGTCTGCCTCAGAGGAAGGCGACAGCAACTGAGAATCCTGAGCTTGGGAAGAATAAACCTGTGGGAAAGAGCCTGGCATGAGTGCTTGGACTGCTCCCCTGCTGCCCACGGGGCATCGAGCTGCAGCTCCAAGTGACGGAGGAAGAGATAAGAGAACAACGGTTTAACCAGCACCAGAAGATCGATGGCCTGGGAAATACGAGAACCAGCAGCTCAGGAGGGTTGTGACACCTTTCCTGGGAAGGCACACGGCTCCACATCCCACTGCTGGCTCCAGATGTGCTGCCCTGGGGCCAGATGTGCTTGTCCTGGGTGCCCCAGGTGACTTAAACCGGCTCCAGATGTGCACACTTGCCATCCTTCCCCAGCCCCAGCCGCGTGTCCCACGTATTAAACACACCCAGAACGTGCCAAAACTCAAATTCCCACCGAAACCCTCCCAGTCCTGCTCAGGGTGAGTGTGAGGACACTGGCACACACGTTACTATAACCAGACACACTCTGTGTGTTACTATAACCACACGTTATATGTGATTACATCTCCCAGTGTGACCACCCCTGTGGTGCCAGCAGCCTCAGGCTCTCATTTCCACTGCAAAATCCCCGTGGGTCAGGCAAAACCCGGAGCAGCCAGGACTTGCTGGCAGAGGAAGGCTCTGCCTTGCCCTGGGAGGGCTCGGTTGCGTTTCCCCGCGGCAGAGGCGGGAGCTGTGCGGTATTTCCTGTGGTGTTGCAGCGTCTAATGAGGTTAACACTGTTTTTGAGGTTTAACTCTTCAACTGACGCGAGAAAGGAAGCCACAGGCCCTGCAGAGCTGGGCTTTGGGAGCAGAGGAAGGAGCCAGTGGGAGGGGAGGGCACTGGAGCATCCCTGGAGCCTCGGACCTCTCAGCCCGGAGCATCCTTGAATGAGCTGGGCACCAGCACAGACAGAGGGGATGACACTCAGAGCCAGTGGAAACAGCCTCATTCCTTAAGGAATTTTCCTTCTGTGCTTCTGGGATGAGTAGGAAGATGTCCTTTCATGTCCTCCCGCTGAGGGAGCTCAGCCCAGCACCCAGGACCCAGCACCCAGGACCCAGCACCTCCCGGGCTGCGACACGACCCTAAAAATCCATTCGGGGTGGATTTAACTCTGCCGAGGTGCCTCTAAATTCTGCGAGAGCTGCAAGACACCCCTCGCCCCGAGGCTGCCCCTTTAAGGGATGCTGGGTTTTCCCAGGAACTGACTCAGACTGGAAACTCTCTGGTTTTGGTGCTGTTATCTGGGTCAGCCCCACTCTCACCTTGCTGACTCTCGCAGCTCCGGCCGCAGCAGGAGAAGGATCCCGGCACCACATGTCCTGAGGATCGCCAAGGTAAGGCCCCCCCTGCTCTCCCCAGCGTCCAGCCTGCTGCATTTTAACCCCAAATATCCCAGCTCGTGTCCTTACCTGCTGCTCCCTGGCGTTATCCACTCCTGGCACAGCCGGCGGTGAGGATTCCACCTGGTTTGGGCTCACACAATAAGACAGTTTTTCCTTCTTTATTTACTTCTCATTCCTTCAGCATTAATGCATGAGGAGGCTTTAATGAGATAACCTCAAAGCCCAGCATCTCCCTGCAAGGGAGAGTCTCATTCCTTTGGCTTTGGAGTTTATAAATGCTTATAAACTGGAATAAAAAATCTGAACGTGTTTCCCAGCAGAGGCAGAGCCTGTGGTCCCTCACAGGCAACAGGCAGATTTAGTGTTTTCAGCATTTTTCACAGGACAGCCCCATTTTTGACTTTGCTCTGACATGCAGAAGGTTGGAGGCCACTTGGAAACCATCAGCTTTTTTTTTGTAGGTCAGGTAACAGGGAGGCACTTGAAACTTGACTCACTCGTGGTGAATATTCGAACAGCCCTTAAAACCAAACGAGGTCAGCCCACATGGCAGGAGAAACACGGGAGCACTCGCTGTCGCTGCTGGCCTGGTTTGGGTGGAAAAACAGCATTTTGAAGCTTTTACTCTGGACTCTGGTGTCCCTCCAAGGGAAAACTTGCTGTTCCTGACAGCAGGTATTGTATGGGGTTGTGGGAAAGGAGAATTGTGGAGGTGTAGGGTTTACTGGGTGTTCAGACACGAGGGGGGCTCCTTGGGGGGAGCTGGGAAGCCCCTGGCTGGGGGGATTGTGGCTGTCTGGGGGGTCTCTGCTGGGAAGAGCCATGGCTCAGGTCAGGCAGGACCTGTGGGAAAGATTTCATGGAAAGGAGGAGTTTCTGTCCCACAAAACCGTGTCTGAGCATCCTCAGGGCTGGAGGCTGCGAGGGGAGCCCTCAGAGCAACAATCCCCTGTGTGGCCACATTTAAAGAGCTTTTTCTTATATTTAACTGGAATTTCCTGATTTCCAGTGGAAGCCCATTGCCTCCTGTCCTGTCCTGTCCTTGGGCAGTGCTGGGAGGAGTTTGGCTCCCCCAACAGAAATCTATCCCCAAGGATTTGACCCTTTTTAGCCCCTTCCTCTCCAGGCTGAGCACTTCTCCCAACCCTTCCACACTTCTCAGGGACCATTGCTGGACTTGCTCCAGTCTGTCCGTGTCTCTGCTGTCCCTGAGGGGAGCCCAGCCCTGATCCCAGCATTCCAGATGTTCCTCTGCAGGCTTGAGCAGAGGGGCCTGACCCACCAAACCCATCTCCACCTAGGAAGGCTCTCAGGCTGCTCAGCCTTGACTTCCCTGAATCCACATTTCTTGCTCCCATCCTTTCCTGGTTCTCCTGCCCGTCCTGGAGCTGGATCCCAGGAGGATTTGCCCCGTCACCTTTCCTCCCACAGACTATGCCACGTGTGGGCAGCGGCTGCAGCCCAGGCCATGGTGAGGTCTGGGGAGGCTTTGGTGCTCCACGTCCTGCTCTGCTGCCTGTGCCAAGGTAAGTGGGCACCACACTGACCACCAGAGCAAACACCCCGCTCCTACAGGGGATTTAGGGTGGGAATGGGACAATTATAAGGTGGATTTAGGGGGCCACATTCCATCAGCACTGCGAGGGCTCCCTTGTCCCTGCGGCACCTTCTCCCTGCTCCCGTCCTTGGAGTGGGACATTATCCAGCCCCAGTGCAGAGCTGTGCTGAGCACGGGGATGTGCCCCTGCAGGCCTGGAGCTGGAGCACAGCTGAGCCCTTTCCAGGAAGGCCAGATCGAGCCTGATACTGAGCTGGGTCTGCAGGAGCTGCTGCAGAGCTTCATCTGATAGTGAAGTGCCTCCGCGCCCTAATCACGGGGATCAGAGCTCTGAGACTGTGGGTTATTTCCTTGCAGTCATTTAAACATTACAACAAAACCTAAAATTGGTCAAACTGGCTGTTTCTGATCTGCTGGGATGAGTCAGTGGGTGCTGGGGCACTGCTGCAGGCAGGGAGCTCATCACAGACTCCTTTGGGTTGGGAGGGACCTCAAAGCTCATCCAGTGCCACCCCTGCCATGGGGAGGGACACCTCCCACTGTCCCAGGCTGCTCCAACCTGGCCTGGGACACTCCCAGAGATCCAGGGGCAGCCACAGCTTCTCTGCGCACCCTGTGCCAGGGCCTGCCCACCCTCCCAGGGAGGAATGCTCTCCCCGTGTCACTTGTGACCCCTGGTTTGTCCCCATCCCACTGAGTTCAGGGTGGCCAGGGGGTGCTGGCATCCCCTCCCTGCAGGCTCCAGCCGTGCTACTGCTGCTTCCCAGCCAAGCAGCCCCAGCCCACGGCCATCCCCTCCCGTGGGACACCCACCTGGAGCCCCCCTGACACGGCGGGTGTTGGCACAGGCGCTGCCAGCATCCGGTGCTCCGGGCACGTCTGGGTCGATCCCGCGCCGGTGGTGCACATGGGCTCCGACATCTCCATCAACTGCCTCTCCACCCTCCACTGCCCCTCGGCCAAGCTGCTCATCCTCCTCAACTACGACCACCCCGCGGGTTCCCTGCGGCCCCTCAACAGCAGCGCGGCCCAGCTCCGGCTGCGCGATTTCCGGACGCCCTTCGGGACCGTCACCTGCTTCTCCCGCTGCCCCCGCACCGGGCGGGACCGGCTGGTGTGCGGCACTGAGCTCCGGGCAGGCTGTGAGTACCGGGGGCACTCGGGGGGTTTGGCTGAGCAGCGCCTGGGCTCGGGGGGGTGTCCCCACACTCACCCGTCCCTGCCCCCGCAGACCCTCCGGACCCCCCCAGCAACCTGAGCTGTGCCATCGCCGAGGGCTCGGAGCGCCTGGAATGCGGGTGGGATGCGGGGCGGCCGCCCCTGCTGCCCACCCACCGCACCCTCCACCTGCGCAGGTGAGGCCCCGGGGGCTGCGGGGCTGGCAGGGGGCTGCGGGCGGCTGGGAAGGAGCCGGGAGCAGCACAGGGCAGGGGGATGGCCGGGCTGCTGGGAGTGTGCCGTGCCCCACTTACACTTCCTACTGCTCACGTTTGCTCATCTCCTGCTCGAAACCCACACGTTCCCCCGCGGGTTGAATTCCGCAGGAGGAACATGCCGTGCTCGGCGTGTCACTGGCCCGGCACACGTTCCCTTGTGCCACGGGGCACGGAAACGGCACCTTGTTTGGAGGCGCTTGGATTCTCTCCAGGCTAAAGAGAGGGTGATCCTAATGCTGCCCAAACCTTGAGACACCAGCTCCAGCTTGAAGCTGAAGGAGAGGTGCTGGCACCTGCCAGGAGCGTGCCACAGCCCATCGTGAGAGGCTCCCTGCCACTGAAGTCCCCGTGGCACCAGCCTGGCATGTCACAGACCATCCTGCCCATCCCGGGATGCTGATAGGATTTTAGTTATTCTGACTCAGTTATCAAAGACGCTAAATCCCATCAAACGGAGGCTTTGTGGAGAGAAGGGATAAAACCTCCTGTATAGATTTGCTGGGGATCAAACTGAACCAGAAGGGAAAGAGAGAATCTCCTTCCTGCTGGGAAAATGCAAATCCCCGGCAGCAGCTTCAGGAACCGAAGGAAATGACTTTCCGTTTCACTTTGGGAGTGGCAAACTCTGGGTCGGGGAGTGACCGCCCTGGTGACAAGGTGTGACACCTCTGGAGTGTCACCATCCCAGGGGGTGCCCAGCGCTGGCACAGGCACTGCCAGGCTGCCTTCTGCTTCCCAGGGTGGCGGCAGAGGATGAAGACGATGCTGAGGAGGAGGAGGAGAAGGTGTTCCCCGCAGAGTCCCCGGTGCCGCTGAGTGCTCTGCGTGGCAGGAGCCACTACTGGGTGTGGGTGCAGGCCAGGAACACGCTGGGCACTGCCCGCTCGGCCCCTCAGCTCCTCAGGCTGCAGGAGATCGGTATGTCTGTCTGTCGCTCCGTCCGTCTGTCCGTGAGCAGCACGCCGTGCCGGGGCTGTGCCCTGCAGTGTCCCCTCAGTGGCACTGCCGAGCTGTGCAGGACGTGCCCCACATCCCGCAGTGCCTGTCCCCACAGTGATCCCCGCTCTGCCCCTGGTTACCGGCGCCCAGACAACGGAGACGTCGCCTCCCGGCACCAGCATCTGCTGGAGGCGGCAGACAGCGCTGGAGGACGTGCTCTGTGAGCAGCGACACAAAGCCACCGACAGCCCGGCATGGCATGTGAGAGCCGCCCGGGGCCCCCAGAACCTGCCCCCCCGGCAGCATCGGGCCCTGTGCCCCCGGGTTAGGAGAGGGGCAAGTCCCTGTTCCTCCTGGAGCCCCACGTGGCAACGGGAATATTTGGGGTCCTGCAAAACTCACCCCTGTGCTCTGTGCCCCGGCCACAGGCAGCCCCCTCTTTTCTTGGCAGGAGAGCTGATGCCCTCCGAGACAGCTGGGTTATCTCAGCTGTTTAAACAAAAGGGCAGCATTCAAAATACTTCCCAATGTTGTCTTTGATAAACCCTGAGGGAAGCTCAGTGCAGACCCTCAGACACACCTACACTGGGGCAGCTCCATCTGATTCCCTTGGGAAGCATCCCTGGGTGCTGGCAGGGGCTGAGCCTGGATGCAGCCCCTCCAGGGCCCCCCCCAAATCCCTGTGGTGTCGGCAGCCCAGCACAGGAGCAGGACAGGGGCTCTCCCTGTGCTCCCCCAGCCCCTTCCCTGCAGGTGAGGAGGGCAGTGCCCTCCCGGTGCCAGGGGGGCTGCGGGTGGCAGTGGGGGACACCTGGGTCCCACTCCCCCCTGCAGGTCCCTGCTTCCCTTGCAGGTGGAGGCGTGGGACTCTGCAGCACAGGATGGGCGCTGCTGGCAGCACAACCTGCAGAGTGACACCCAGTACCTGCTCCAGGTGCGGTGCCGGCTCAGCACCACCGGCAGCCCCTGGAGTGCCTGGAGCCCCCCCTTCCTCTACACCACCCCCGAGGCAGGTGGGTCACACGTGTTTGTGACAGGGACGTGGCACGTCCAGCCTGCCCAGGGCAGTGGCCGGGTCCCCATCCTACAGGGGTTTAGACCCGTGTGGCTGTGGCACTTGGGGACATGGGTTAGCAGTGGCTCTGACACTGCTGGGGAATGGTTGGACTTTGTCATCTTAGAGGGCTTTTCCAAACCAAACAATTACACAAATCTAAAATCTTTGGTGGCCTCTTGCCCTGGGTGGGAAAAAAAGTCACCCCAGCCGAGGTGTTGCACCGGCCACAAACACCCGTCACCCTGAGCCAGCCCCCCTTCCCATCCTGGCCGCCGGCACCAGGGTGAGCTTGGGCACGGCCAGAGGTGCCCGGGGCGCTTCCCTGCCATCCCGCTTTGCAGGGGGAAGCCGGGGATGTGCTCTCCCCACCCTGAAAAAGCAGCGCTGCTGCCGTTTCCTCTCGCCGCGGCAGAAACCCAACCCCGCAGGGCTTCCTGCGAGGGCCGTGGGTGGGGGGGACACCCGCGGGTGGGTCCCCTGCGCTGTCGCATGCCACATGCCACATGCCACATGCCACATGCCACATCCCTCGCTCCATCCCGCAGCTCCCGCCGCCGCTCCCGATGTCTGGCGGCGCCTGGGCCAGACCTTCCCCAACGGCAGCCACGAGGTGACGGTCTTGATCAAGGTAAAGCGGTTTTTGGCAGCCCCTGTGAAATCCGGGCGAGCTCTGCCCCTTCCGAGCCGGGCGGGGAACGTTCGCCCTCCTCGGGAGCCCTTGGCCCAAGGGATGGAGGGGGGGAACCACCCCCCGACTTAAAGCCAAGTCTCTGCATCCGTGTGAAAGCCACGCGTGTCACCCCGCCAAGGGATGTCTCGGGGTCACGTCCCACCCCCGATCCCACGGGGTTGTCTGTCTGTCTGTCTGTCTGTCTGTCTGTCTCGCCCTTCACAGCCGCTGCCAGCGCGGGATGCCCGCGGCAGGATCCTGGGCTACGCCGTGACTGCCCAGAGTCCCCAGGGAATGTCGCTCCTCTGCAACAGCTCCGGCACCGAGTGCAGGGCCCTGGTGCCACCGGGAGCGCACACCCTCCTCGTCACTGCTCACAACTCCAAGGGGGCTTCCAGCCCTGCCACCATCACCCTAGGCCGGGGTGCCAGCGGCCAGGGAGGTAGGATGGCACACGGGATGGCACACGGGATGGCACACGGGATGGCACACGGGATGGCACACGGGATGGCACACGGGATGGCACACGGGATGGCACACGGGATGGCACACGGGATGGCACACGGGATGGCACACGGGATGGCACACGGGATGGCACACGGGATGGCACACGGGATGGCACACGGGACAATTGCAGCTCTAACTGAGACTGTAGGGGTAAAAATGTGGGATTGCTCCAGGGAAAAGCCTTGGCAGAGCTGTGCTCACTCTGCCGAGGGAACACAACCTCCCCCAGGCAGGTCCAGCATTCCCCGGAGATGTGACACATGGAATCCTGGAATGGCCGGAGTTAAAGATCGCCCAGTGCCACCCCCTGCCCTGGGCAGGGACACCTCCCACTGTCCCAGGGATCCCAGCTTGGCCTTGGGCACTCCCAGGGATCCAGGGGCAGCCACAGCTTCTCTGGGAATTCCAGCCCGGCCAGGAATTCCTTCCCAATCTCCCATCTAACCCTGGGAAGCCATTCCCTGTGTCCTGTCCCTCCAGCCCTTGTCCCCAGTCCCTCTCCAGCTCTCCTGGAGCCCCTTTAGGCTCTGGAACCTCAGCCTGTCACCTCCTAAGGCTGTAGCACTGAACTTAAAATTAAGTTTGCCCTACTCATGTTGGCTGGAAGGACAAAGTGTGCAAAGCTGCTCCTCGGACCCTAAAATAGCTCCTGTGTTTTCTGCCAGGGACTCTGCCGTGAGCTGGGTCCTTGCAAAGTGAAAAGGAGGGGAAAAATTCCTTTCTGAGCCATCTTAGGCTCCCTGTGCCACAGACTGTGGTTTTCCCTCCAACCACGCTTTCCTATTTCTGAAAAACGTCTCTTTAAATGAGCAATGGGAGGGGAAAGTCCCATTCAAACCGAGGACAAATACATGACTAAAAAGAAGCTGAAGAGAATTAAAGCGGAAAAAAACTCCCCAGACTCTCACAGTTATCAGAACCATGTGCATTTCTGGTAAGAAATGACAGGTGAAGCATTTCAGGGACATGACAAAGCTGATGGTTTGGGTTTGTGACACGCAGATGTAAACACAGGGCAGGGAAGGGAGCTGGGCAGGGGCTGAGGGAGCTGGGGGGGCTCAGCCTGTAGAAAAGGAGGCTCAGGGGGCACCTGGAATTCTCTCCATTCCCTGGGGGGGGTCGGGCTCTGCTCCCAGGGAACAAGGGACAGGAGGAGAGGGAACGGCCTCAGGCTGTGCCAGGGGAGGCTCAGGTGGGATATTGGGGAAATTCCTTCCTGGAAAGGTCTGTCCCTGGAAAGGTTGTCCAGCCCTGGCAGGGGTGGATCCCCATCCCTGGAGGGATTTCCAAGCCCCGTGGATGTGGCACTTGGGGACACGGGTCAGGCATGGCCTGGGCAGTGCTGGGGGTGGTTGGACTTGATCTTTAAGGTCTTTTCCAACCTGAATGATTCTGTGAAATATTGAACAACACACATAAATAGATACAAAAATTATCTTTATATTTTATCTGTGCATATCTATGCATATAAAACCTTCTATAATTTTTTGTTCACTCTTCAGTTTTCAAACACTTACTTTCAGCCTTAGCTGACCCTTCCCCACTTTCCAAAGGTTGGTCTGTGGGGTGACAGTCCCTTCTCCGTCTGTCTCCACAGAATTCCCAGCACCAGTGGCCGTGGAGGCCAAGCCTGAGAACCAGAGCACGGTCTTGATTCACTGGCAGCCCCCCCAGCACAGCCAGAGCCCCCCTCTCTGGTTCATAGTGGAGTGGGTTTCCAGCTCCCAGTTCCACCAGGAGCAGCAGTATTTTTGGAGGAAAGTCCCATGCCAGGACACACACACCTACATCCAAGGTGAGGCACTCCAGGGGCTCTGCAGTTCATCAGGACATTATAAATCCAAAACTGCTCATCAAGGCACTTTGTTTTGGAGCTGAGCCTCTGCCCTGCTTGTTTTGGGGGCAGTGGGACAGGGAACCCTCAGGAAACAAGGAGTGAAGCAGCAGGAGGTGTGGGGGCAGTCAGTGGGATTTGGGGGGCGAGGGAAGACGGGGCAGGTGAGGAGGCAGCCAGGGAACCCAGCCCAGAGCTCTGGAGGTCTGTGCAAGCACAGGAGATGCTCCATCTGCGTCCACCACACAGCAGCAAGGCCCTGAACCAGCCCAGAGCCTTCACAGGAAAGTATAAACACATTTTAAAGGTGAATCTCGTTTTTTCCCAGCAGAGGCAGCCCCAGGGGCTCACATCAACGTGTCAGTGTACGTGGTGTACCCTGGAGGGGTCAGCAAACCCAGCTCCAGCCAGGGTAAGTCCAGGGGGGTGGAGAAGCTGCTCCTTGTTCCCACAGTCTGAGTTTTGTAAGGATTGCTCACACCAAGCTGCAAACCCTTCCCATTGGGAGAGGAAAGCAGGGCTCCAGATGGAAACCTCCTGCCTACAGCACATGAAAAGTGGTTTTTAATCAAAGCAACTCTGTGAAAGCCTCTCTAGATGGTCCTGGGTTCAGTCCTGGCTCCTGTGCACAGATCTAACACACCCAACAACACACCCAAGATGCACCACTGGAGTTGTTTTCCCTTTCTGTGCTGCTGAGCTGAGGTTGCTCTCTGCACATCGAAAAATAAAGTGTTGCAGATAAACCAGAACACAGCAAACAACTTTGTCAGGGAGCAGCTGGCTGGGCCAGCACCTGCCCTGCCCTACCTGGGGTGGGAGCTGCAGAACAGTTGTGGTTCAAAGGGACCTTTCAAACTCGTGCAGCCCAACCCCTCTGCAACCAGCAGGGACACCTCCAGCTCCAGCATCCTGGAAATTGTTTTAAATAAGGCCACGGGACTTGCAAAAAATCATCATCATCTCCCTCTCTGTGGGTCGGCTTTGAGGGCCCTCAAGAGCTGGGCAGGTCCATGGGGACAGAGGACAACGGAGCTCAAGTCATGAAGTCAGAGCAAGGGTTTGACCCCCAGAGCTCCTCCAGCACAGCCCAGGTCGGGGCTGGGGGCCAGGGCTGAGCTTCCACAGAGCCCCTGGGCAGCTTCCACAGAGCCCCTGGGCAGCTCCCATGTCAGGCTGGGGACGGTCCCTGAGACTTGGCAGAGCTGGATGTCCCCGAGGTGACACCTGGGGGTGTCAGTGCCCTGTCCCAGGCTGTGGTGACACTTTGGGAGGATTATCTGAAGCTGCTCAGACACTTCCCCTTGGACAAACCAGCTCCTGTCTCTGGTTGACACCTCTCACGGTTTGGAGGAGGGAAGTGATTTGATTATTTGTTTCCCCCCCAAGAATTGCAAACAAATATTCCTGACCAGCTCATCCCAGGCTGTTCACAGTCAGGAGTTTTACCCTCAGGGACACACTGACAGCCTCTGGCCCTGGGCAGGACCCTTTTCCTGCAGCTGCCATGGCACCACGTGTTTGTTGAGAAGGGATCCCAAGGGAGTTACTGGGTTTGGCCAGGAAGGAAACCTGCTGCTCGGTTTAGCACAAACACCCCTCTCGCCATGGCAGGTTGGTTTAGCTGCAGATCCTCCCTCACAGCACAGCCCATCACACAGAGAAATTATTTAAAACATCATTCCCACGGGGCTCAGGCACTTTGGGAAATCAGAGAATCCTGACGGAATGGAAGGGACCTGAAAAATCACCTCATTTTTCACCTCATTACACCATTACTTGTCTTTCTAAATAGCAGTGACAAAACCAAGCCATGTTTTCTGCGTCACCCACTGTCCTCTCAATGAAATTATGGACATTTTTTCCCCCTCTCTATTCCAGTCCCTCCAGAGGATCCAGCCCCGGGCAGCATCCACGGCGACATCCCCCATGGTAAGGAGACCTTGAGTTTTGCTTTCTCATGACACTTATAATTGCATTACAATGAGGAGGTGAGAAAGCAAGGAAAATAGAATATCAGCACACACCACAGCAGCCAGAGACTCCTCCCACCTCGCAGCCCAAAGCAGGGACTGGTTTGAACATTTCCCATCCATTTCTCTCACTTCGGGGCTGCTCTGCTTTTGCACATCCTCTGCTAAAGGTCACACTGAGATGTGTTGCAACACTTAAACCAAAACCAGCACAGGCTGAAGAATTCACTTCAGCGTTTCTTGGAAGGTGAGGCGGGAGAGGGTTCCTGCCCTGCCCCCCCGGGAGTGACCTCGTCCCTCTCCATCCTTTTCCCAGATGATGACACCGGAGTTTTCCTGGGCCTGGGCGTCGGTGTGGTGGTTTTATCAGTCGTTTTTGCAATTGTGATGTTTAAAAAATCAGTCAGGAAAAGGTATGGCTTTCTCCTCCACGGTTTTCTTCCCTTATTTCCAACTCACAGTATTTTTTTCGTAAGTAAAAGAAACATGAAATTTCTTGTAGGGTATTTAAAAATCAGCTACAGAGGCTTTTCACCGAGGACAATATTCCCCATTTATCAGGTTGTTGCATGATGAGATATTTAAGTGCTTTACAGCAAGGCAGAGACCACCACCACCAAAAAAATTAAAGAAACAGAGAATTGGAATGAAATAATGGAAATGATGAAATAATGAAAATAATAGAAAAATTTAAAATATATAGAAAGTATAAATAATATAAATATAAATAATATAAAATATAAATAATATAAAAATATATAAGTAATAAAAAATATAAATAATATAAAAATA
>WEKX01027472.1:122875-133744 GCA_013390025.1 Pitta sordida
AATATAAAAATATATAAAAAATAGAAAATAAATAGAAAAATAATAGAATGAAAATAAAAGTGAAATAATAGAAAGGGGAAACCCACCCCCATGGGGTGAGCCCAGGGCCACCCTCCAAGGTTGGATGCCCTTGGTGTCCCCTCCTGCCTGGACAGTTTCAGCCCCTCATGAGGAAAGACTTGACTGATCAAATGGACTAATTTGGGGTTATTTTTGTGAAGGGTTAAAGTCGCCCTGGTGCAGCTCCTGCCCAAGTGGCTGTTTGAAGAGTTTCCCCACATGGAAAACAGCGCCGTGGTCAGGTCCCTCCAGGTAAATTCAGTGTTTCCTTCTGCTTCAGCTCGGATTAAAGCTTAAAACCCCAGAATCACAGGGTTGTGTGAGCTGGAAAATCCCTCCGGGAACACCAAGCCCAGCACTGCCCAGGCCACCCCTGCCCCGTGTCCCCAAGTGCCACATCCACAGGGCTCGGGGATCCCTCCAGGAACAGAGACACCAGCCCAGCCCTGGGCAGCTGTGCCAGGCTCCATAACCCTTCCCAGGAATAAATGTTCCCTAAAATCCAGCTGAAACCTCCCCTGTCACAACCTGAGGCTGTTTCCTCTCATCCTGTCCCTGGTCACTTGGGAGAGCACAGCTTGGTCCTGAGCTGCGAGAAACCTGGCTGGGAAGAGGATTAAACCCTGGGAACCGCTCAGGAATCATTTCCCAGACATTTCCAGGTGTGTGGGAGCCCAGGTCAGGCGAGGACTTCAAACTTTGCTCCATGTACTCTGCATTCGGTGGCCGCAGGTGTCTCAGGCTGCAGGGGACCCTACAGCTCATCCCACTGGCACCAGCAGGGAACCCTCCGCCAGACCAGGCGGTTCCAAGTTCTAATAAGAGCTCCCTCTTTTTTTTTGGTTTTTCCCCTCAGGACAAGAGCGATTTCCTGAGCAGCACTTCCCTGGAGCCCTTCCTGGACACCAGTGACCCCCCAGTGACAGAAATCCAGGAGGTGCCGGTGCAGGAGGAGCCCCAGACTGCGGCCACCCCCGGGGAGCCCAGAGAGGTCCCTGAGGATGGGCAGCACCCCAGGGCCCCTGTTCCTGCCATCAGCCCCATCCCGGAGCTCAGCAGCGACTACAAACCCCAGATCTCGGAGGGGAACGCTCTGGGCTACGTCGCTGCCAACCTTTACCAGCCAGAGCCTCCCGGGGCCTCCCCGGAGCCCCAGAGGAGCATTTTCGGGGATTACACCAGCCCTGTCCCCCAGCTGTGGGATGGGGAGGGAGGAACAGCCCACCTCTGCCTGCTGGAGAAGATCAACCTCATCCTCAGCAGCAGCCAGAGCGGGCAGAGCCAAGTGTTCAACACGAGCCAGGGGGGACACGGGACCGTCCCGGAGCATCGCTGGGGACAGAGGCCACCCAGCCACGAGCAGGAGCAGATGCTGGTCCCTGACGAGCTGCTCTCCTGCCTCAGATCCACCAACAGGGAGCCCGGGGATATAAAGCCCTGCTTTCCACAGGGCTGGTTCTGAGAGGAGTGATAATTGGGGTTAAAATCCCGAAGCAGTGACCGACGCAGGCGACAGATACTGGAGTTCACCAGCAGCAAAATCTCCTCTCCCCAAAGGGAAATTTACCTTTATTTAAGAATTTATTCTCTCTCCACTACAGATTCTTGTGGCTGCCTGGAAAAACTTGGGCCAGGAAATCACAATTTTCGGCTCACCTCATATTGGCACAAGCAAAAAAACGTGTAAAATTTGGACCCGAAATGCCAAGCAGGTGGTTTTTGCAGGATGCAGGATGCTTCAGTTATCACTCAACACCATCCTCTTGCTAAATGTTTGAAACATTTCGTCCTTGGAGGTGGGTGGGGCGAAGATGGATTAAACAGAAATCCCCTGGACATCCTGAGAGAGGTGTGTACAACATTTGGGGATTGCTCCTGGTGAAGAGACACTGCCCTGAGGAGGATTTGTGTGCCACACACGGGAGCCAAACCCGTGAAATCAATGTAGGACAGAACAACCCAATTTCATTTTCTTCCCATTCCATAACAACAAACCCAACCAGGTAGGAAAAAGCTTTCATCACCTGCCAGGCTGATTTAAACAAATCCCTCTAAATCGGTCACTGGGCAAATCCTTCGCTTGGGCTGAGGGATTTATCAGCTCACAGCACTTCTGTCAGCACCTCAGCGAAGCAAAATGGGATTTACTTGGCATGTGACCAGGAATTTGGATCTTCTGGCATCCAGAATGTGGAATACAGGAACCTCCTTCTTTCTGACCAGTCCTGAAACCATTTACAGGTTTTCCTTGGATTTACAAAACGTTCCCAAAGCACATTTATTTCCATGTTTTCCTACGCATTTCTCTATGAGCTCTTCCACAAACGGACCAGTTTGGTCGTTTCTCTTGGATATTTCCAAACCAACATCGCTGTGGGCTGGGCTTGTCTCCCTCTAAAATCTGCCCCTGGTGTTCCCAGAGCAGCAGAGCCCTGGCAAGGCAGGCCAGGATCATTCTTCAGACTGTTTCCAAGGCACAAAGACGTGACTGTTTGGTGTAGGTGAGGCTAAAATTAGTGGTTGCTGCCTGTGCAGGAAGGAAATTGTAGCAGAACAGCCACACACCATCAATGTGAGAAGGGGAAGGTTGGTTGGGTTTTTTTTCAATGGCCACATCCTGAGACCTGTGCTGCCTCTGTCACCTGAGCTGCCAAAGCTCGAGGGGGGAAATGCTCCTCTTGTCACGAAACAAGGCTGAAAGCCTGGTCTTACCTCCCAGGCTGGATTTCCAGGATGGATCCCTGCAAATCTCTGCACAGCTCCTGTTCTTTCAGCAGCTCTGGGTCGCACCAGGGACATTTTCTTCACCGGTGCCAATGATCCCACGGGTTTCTTGGGTGCTGAAGGAAAGATTTCTGCTTTACATGGGTGCCCCTGGGATATCTCCTCAAAAAATGGGGCCTGGAGATTAATTAAACTGAATGCAGATGCAGAAATAATCAATACATTTAACATATAATAGATTATTCAGCAAAATTTTAACACAGAATCATTTGCCAAATGTGCATCAATAGCTACAATTTTATATTATTTGTGGCTCTTCCCTGGACCTGTTACCACACAAGAGGACGTTGAATTACCCTGGTTTGAGGTTTGAAGCACAGGAGAGCTGGGTTTAGTCTCAGTCACCAGGAGCTGAGCCATCCTTGTGCCCTCCTCGCCCTCCCATCCGTGGGCAGGTGTATCCTGGGTGGTGCAGGTGTGACCTCGAGGCACAAGAATTTACCAACACCGCCCACTGCGGGACTTGTTTACCGCCCTTCTTCAAAAATGAGAGCTGGAGGTTAATTAAGCCAAAGGCAGAATGCAGAAATCATCAATAAATTCGTAACGTGTTCACCAAATGTGCATCAATAGCTACAATTTTATATAATTTATGGCTCTTCCCCGGACCTGTTACCACACAAGAGGACGTGGAATTACTCTGGTTTGAGGTTTGAAGCACAGGAGAGCTGGGTTTAGTCTCAGCTCAGTCACCAACCGGCCCTGTGACCTTCACCAAAGGCTTTGCTTTCATTTCTCCTCGGCAGAGCCTGGGCAGCAACAACCGGTGGCGATGGTGACACCTCGGGATCCAGGGTCAAAAAACCACCTTAAACCCTTCGGCAGCAGGAGCAGGACAAGGAGATCACGGCAACACCTCGATTTTATTCCCTGTTTGCACTGACAAGCCCAGGCCGGGGCTGGAAGGTTTGCGAGGGTTTGGGTGTCGGTAAATCGCGGGAGAGATTCGGGGGCAGATAAAGATGCTGCCGAGGCTAAAATTGGATGAGAGACCTGAGCGTTTCACGGAGCTCAGTAACACCCGGAGCCCTCCGGGGATTTCTGAGCGCACAGACCGCAGATCAAAGCCCAGATTGTGACCAAGGCTGGTGCAAAGCTGCAGAGCAGCAAAAACAAAAGGGCTCCTGAAACCGCGGCAAGGGGGGAAAGGGCAGCGGGTGGAACACGGGAATAGCCATTAAAAATGAGGTTATTTGGTGCAGCCTCTGCCCCCCTGAGCTCTGGGGGGGTGAGCTGGGAGAGGAGGGTGAGGGGCTGAGCAGGGGGTGGGAGGGCTGAGCACAGAGACTGAAACCAAAGTGGGGTTTCGGAGAAGAGGATGTGAGAGGTGAGGCCGTGGTTTGGGCTCTGCTGAGCGTCACCCTGCCAGGGCACATCCCAGGACAATGTCACCTGCAAGGCCAGGGGTGCAGGGCTTGGATTCGGGAGCAGAGGGAGGAGAAAAGCGGCTCCAGAGGTGATCTGACAAGGGACATTCCGTGCCTGCTGCTCACCAACCCGCCCGAGCCTTTCCTGAGCAGAGGGGAACTAACCTTGCCACAAGAATATTAGAAAAAACCCACAGCTCTGACGCTCCAAGGCGTCGATGTGCCTTTTGCATCCTCTGTGTGATTTTCTAGAGCAGCCCCTGCGGAACCAGCCTCCCCTGGCCGGGTGTTGTGTGCCAGAGGAGGCAGAACAATTCTCTTCACCGAACTCAGTGACTCATTTCATCCTGCTGGGCCAAGGCAGAGAGAGTCGCTGGCACCTGCAGTGGGTGGAAAACTAACGGAGCCAACCCAGAGGGGACCTGCAGGACCAAACCCAGACCCCCCAGCAGGGACTTGCTGCTCCTTCTGCTGCTGCTGCTGCTGCAACTGCAGCTCTGCTGGGGCTGGGGGACACAGCCCCACTGTCCAGGCTCCGAGGAACCAAACCTGAGCACATCCACGTCACCAACACGAGAAGGAAGTTATGGAGCTGCTGGAGCAAGTCCAGAGGAGTCGCGGAGATGCTCCCAGGGCTGGAGCCCCTCTGCTCTGGAGCCAGGCTGGGAGAGCTGGGAATGTTCCCCTGGAGAGGAGAAGGATCCAGGGAGACCTTGGAGCCCCTTCCAGAGCCTAAAGGGGCTCCAGGAGAGCTGGAGAGGGACTGGGGACAAGGGCTGGAGGGACAGGACACAGGGAATGGCTTCCCAGGGTTAGATGGGAGATTGGGAAGGAATTCCTGGCTGGGCTGGAATTCCCAGAGCAGCTGTGGCTGCCCCTGGATCCCTGGGAGTGTCCAAGGGCAGGTTGGAGCAGCCTGGGACAGTGGCAGGGACAGACGGGACAGGCTGGATTTTAATCTCCCTCCCAATCCCAGCAATCCGTGATCCCAAACCCTTCTCCAGGAGCCCCCTCAGCCCTTCCATCCTCAGCCGCAGCCTCGGGGGCCGCTCAGCTCCTCCCAGGATTTCCCCCCCCCTGAGTCAGAGCTCGGAGGTGACACCGCAGCCACCGGGAGCCTCTCGCTCTGTCCCCTGCCCCTGCCACCAGCGAGCGGCACCAACCCCACCCAGATCACACCTCCCCGGGGGTGCTTTCCCCGGCCCCGCTCTCAGCCTCCCCCTCCTCCCCGGGGTGAC
Organism: Pitta sordida; assembly: GCA_013390025.1. Classification (NCBI taxonomy): domain Eukaryota; kingdom Metazoa; phylum Chordata; class Aves; order Passeriformes; family Pittidae; genus Pitta; species Pitta sordida. The sequence goes on from WEKX01027472.1 coordinate 128,325, forward strand.
TCCGGACTTTCCTTGACATCACCCCAGGGGCACCGCCGAGGTTGGCACGGCACCCTCGGGGCACCAGCAGCGGCAGGATTTGTGCCCTGGCTCTTCCCTTTTGGGCTTGACACACCAAGTGCAGGGAGCTCCTGGTTTTCTCGGTGGGGTGGAAGTACCTCCGTGCTCAGAGGAAGAATCGTAGGGAAAAGCAGAGTTTGGGGGGTTAAAAATTAAGATGGGGAAAGGAATAAAGTGAAACGAAAAAGGGGGAAAAAAGAAAAATAAGACAAGTGAGAAATTGAAAATAAAGAAGGAAGGCGAGGGAAAAGAAAAAAAAAAGAAAAAAGGGGGAAAGAAGAGAAAGGTGAAAGAAAAGGGAAAAATATAAAAGAATGGGGGGGAAGATGCACGGAAAAAGAAAAATGAAAGGGGAGAAAATAGAAAATCAGAAAAAATAAAAGAAAGGGGGAAAAAAGAAAATAAGAAAAAACTCAGAAAAAATAAAAGGAGAAGAAAAAGAAAATAAGGGGGAAATAGAAGAAAGAATTAAAAATTAAGCAACTGGATTATCTGGAGGGTAATGGATGGGGGATTTTCAGCCTGGCTGCCTGTCACCCCACCACAAAACTCACCTGGGTCATCTGATCAGCATCTTCCCTTCAGCACAGCCTGGCGGAGGGAAGCAGCCCCGTGCCGGGGCTCCCGCCTGAGCGTGAGCGGGGATGGGGACAGCGGCCCACGGCGACACCCGGGGGGTCCCACTCGGGGCAGCTGCTGGGGGTGTCCCGGCCCCGCATCGCCGCACTCCTGCCTGCAGCTCTGCTGGGAAGGGACAGCGGGACACCAACTGATGAAGACACAGGGAACCGAGAGGTAAAACCTGTCGATGTTTGGAATTTTGGGGGGTATTTGCTCCCTCAGCTCCCTCGGGGCATTTTAACGATGTCAAGGCAGCTCTGGAAAGAGCCCGAGTGCTGCTCCAGGCTTTGGGAGGGAGGAGGAGCAGCTGGAGGCTCCAAGGGGAAATTTGAGGCTCTCAGAGGATGAGAATTTCGTGCTCCCTCCTTTCAGCAGCTGCCCCCCAAAATACCTGTGCTGGGGAGTTCAAGGGAGGAAAAACTGACCGTAATCAGTGAGGAAAAGCGAGTTGTTGTTGTTGTTGATGTCCAGAAAAAGAGAAGGAACAAGAGTAATGAGAGACTTACCCAGTGAAAGCTCCATGAAATGTGGCAGCAGGTTGTGAGAGCGCTGAAAAAGAGTGAGAGAAATAAAAAAAAACGCTGTTAAAGATAAAAATCAGTGGGGGCGTCTCTGGACAAGCCCCTTGCTCCTCGAAAGGGAGGCTGGGCTTTATTTTGTCTTAAGAGTTCTTTTCTTTTCTCTTTTCTTGTCTTTTATTTTCCTTTATTTTCCACTTTACTTTTATTTTTAATTCTTTTTTTTATTTTTCCTTTTCTTTCGCACCTTCGTTTTCTTTTCCCCTTTCTTTCTCATCTTATTTTTTTTATTTTTCTTTTTTTTTTTCTCACCCGATTTTTCTTTTTCCTTTCTATTTTCACTTTTTTTTCCCCCTCTTTCTTTTTCTCTTCCCTTTCTGCTCCCCTCCTCTTCCCGATGGTCCCTGGCGGGGCCGCACACGCGGGACCCGCCGGCTCCGGGGCTGGGGGTGAGTACCGGGAGTCGGGAGGCGGCCGGGACGGGTATTCCCGAGAATCTCCAGGGTGGGATCCCCCCTCCCCTGGGTCCTAGAGAGCGATTCCCCTCCGCGGGCAGCAGGACTGAGGAGCGCTGGATCCCGTGGATGGGAGCCCTGGGATGCTGCTGCCCCAGGATCCCTCTGTCCTCGGGATCCTCCCTGCCCCGGGATCCTGCTCCTTGGGATCCCTCTGTCCTCGGGATGTTCACTGCCTCGGGATCCTGCTCCCCATCATCTGCCCCCCGGGATCTTGCTGTCCTCGGGATCCCTCTGTCCTCAGGATCCTCCCTGCTCCGGGATCCTCCTTGCCCCGGGATTCTGCCCCCCAGAATCCTGCCCCCCCGGGATCTCTCTGTCCCCGGGATCCTCCCTGCCCTGGGATGCTGTTCCCTTGGGATATTCCTGTTCTGGAACGCAGCTGTGCTGGGATGTTCTTTCCCCCCGGGGATGCTGCTGCCGCGGGATAATCCTGCCCCGAGATATCCTTACCTCGGGATGCTTCTGTCCCGGGATATTCCTGCCCCAGGACGCTGCCGCTCCGGGATGCCGCTGTCCTGGAATGGTCATTATCCCGGGATGCCGCTGTCCTGGAATGGTCATTATCCCGGGATGCCGCTGTCCTGGAATGGTCATTATCCCGGGATGCCGCTGTCCTGGAATGGTCATTATCCCGGGATGCCGCTGTCCTGGAATGGTCATTATCCCGGGATGCCGCTGTCCTGGAATGGTCATTATCCCGGGATGCCGCTGTCCTGGAATGGTCATTATCCCGGGATGCCGCTGTCCTGGAATGGTCATTATCCCGGGATGCCGCTGTCCTGGAATGGTCATTATCCCGGGATGCCGCTGTCCTGGAATGGTCATTATCCCGGGATGCCGCTGTCCTGGAATGGTCATTATCCCGGGATGCCGCTGTCCTGGAATGGTCATTATCCCGGGATGCCGCTGTCCTGGAATGGTCATTATCCCGGGATGCCGCTGTCCTGGAATGGTCATTATCCCGGGATGCCGCTGTCCTGGAATGGTCATTATCCCGGGATGCCGCTGTCCTGGAATGGTCATTATCCCGGGATGCCGCTGTCCTGGAATGGTCATTATCCCGGGATGCCGCTGTCCTGGAATGGTCATTATCCCGGGATGCCGCTGTCCTGGAATGGTCATTATTCCGGGATGCCGCTGTCCTGGAATGGTCATTATCCCGGGATGCTGCTGTCTCGGGATGTTCCTGTCCCGGGATGCTGCTGCCCTGGAACACTCACTATCCCGGGACACCCCCCGCACCCTGGCACGGAGCTGCCTAAGGAACCAAAGGCGCATCTCTTGGGAATAACGCTGTCCCTCTCCGTGGTGCCGTGAGTTGTGCCGGAACCCCCGCACTCTGGGCTTTGGGAAGGATGTTCCCAAGGCTGCGGGATGAGCCGGGGGCCCTCGCTGGGAAGCCCGGACAGCCAAGGGGGGGAACAGATTCCCTAAAAACAGCCGGGGTCAGTTCCCAGCCACAGCCGGGCCACAAAGAGCGGATGTTTTCTGGGTGAAACGTAACCCCCCGAGACGTTCCTGTTTCCACGGGCTGTTCCTGCCGCTTCTTGGAACACACAACGCGCCTCACACGCAGCGTTCCCAGGGAGGAGTGGGGACAAGGGCACAGAAGGTTGTCCCAAAGCCACCTCCTGAGCTGTCGTGCTTCACAGCCGGAGCCAGCCCAGGGCTGGAACTGCAGCCAGTGGCACCGTGGCACATCCCCAGGGTCCCACACCCCGGCCCTGGTGCTCTTGGAGTCGAGATTTTGGGAGATCTGAGCTAAACCAGGCACCGCCTCATCCCTCACCTCACAACCTTCCTCCACCTTTCCCACGGGACAACGTCCTTTTATTTCTGCACCCTGCACGCAGCAGCACCGATTTCCCTCACTGATGTGGAATATGAGGTTTTTTCTCCTTGATTTGCTCCCCATTTCCCTCAGCCCTGAGCTGAAGGTTGTTTCTCACTCCTTTCTCACCCTTTACTCCGTTCACAGTTCACGTCTCGCACTTCCCCAGCTCAACCACTGGCTGAATTATTTGAAGCGGGGCTGGTTTTGCCTGTTGACTCAAAGGTTTTGGGGAGTTTTGCTGGCAGAAGAAGCGTCTGCAGGGTGTTTACACAGACACAATTTCAGTTTATTGGAAGGCAGAGCATTTCCTTGAAGAACCCGGTGCTGTGATGCTCACCCTGGCAGTTACTGATCACCTCCAGCAGGCACCGCGTGCCGAGGCTGAGCATCACACCCTGGGCAACATCTGCATTTACTTTAAACACCTTAATTCTGAAGCCTTTTTATTGCCAAAATACCCACCCTGGCAAATCTGAAGTGCTTCACATTCGGCTCAGCTGTTGTTTCACTTAAAATCCACTCATCTCGTTATCTAAAAACAACCCGAAATGACAATTTTGGTTGTTTCGTCACTCATTTGCACGTGGAATAAACTGTATCATGGAAATGTCCCCCCATCCAAGCTGAAAACAGACAGGGTTTAAAGTAGAAATACTGGGAACAAACTAAATTCCAGTGTGGCATCAAATAAACACAGGTCTGGAGTTACAGAAAGCTGTTGTGCACTCACTTCTGAAGCATCCAGGATATTCCTACCGCTCCAAAAGTTAGGCAGGAGAAGGATTAAAAAGGGAATATTTGCCAATGGTGGTTGTAAAAATTATTGGAAAATACTGAGCTCAGTTCAGGCTGAGCTTGAGTCATTTGTGTAAAATATTCGTGCTCAGAACTCCCTGGGATGGAGTGTGGGTTTCATGTAGTTAGTCTGACACAGGCTTGTGTTTAATCCGATTTTTGAGCCATCCTGGGGAGTTTGGAATGTTCCCAAAGCTGTTTGCTTGTGTCTGCAGCTGCAGTTGGTGTGGCAGGGCACAGTGAAAGGGTCATAAATCAGTGGGGGGAGGGTTTCCTTGGGGAAAGCGGCTGAAGAAATCGGCCATTTCCTGGTTCCCAAGGGTTTATCTGGAGTTTTGTGCCCTTTACTCACAGTCTGTGAGGCTTGAGACTCCCAAGGTGAGATCAGCTCCTTTGGGTTTCAGGAAGGGACCTCAAAGTTCAGCTCATCCCACCCCTGCCCTGGGCAGGGACACCTGCCACCACCCCAGGCTGCTCCAACCTGCCCTTGGACACTGCCAGGGTCAGCCTTAATTTTAGGGAGAACCCCCTGAAAACCTNACACTGCCAGGGTCAGCCTTAATTTTAGGGAGAACCCCCTGAAAACCTTCTGGTGCTCCAGCAGGGACAGCCTGGAGCCTCACAGCTGCCAATGCCAGCAGAGAGATGTGAGAAAGGTCTCATGAAACGAGCGTTGGAGGTTTTCTGAAGTTGTCAATTAACACAACCGTTAATTACATCTGAGATCTGTAAATTACATCCACAGCTTTAAGAACTGGTAACAGGAATTCCTTTCTCTACAGGGAGCAAGATGCTGTTCCCGTGGATCGTGCCCTCAGCAATTTGGTTGGTGATGCACTTCACAGCAGGTAAGATGTGTTTTATTTTCCTTCAGAGGAATTATCACTTTAAAAGAAGCGCTCAGGGTAATTAGGGTGGGGTGTTCCAGCTTCTGAATGGAGAGCTAATGAACATTTTCTTACTGGAGACCCAAGAGGTGCTCATAAATTCTGCAGGGAAGTTATTTAGTTCAGTTCAAGGTGCTCCTGGATTTCCACAGAAACCCACGTTTGGGCTGGAAGGGACCTCAAAGGC
>WEKX01027475.1:15279-45419 GCA_013390025.1 Pitta sordida
TCTTGCGGGCAGTTTGTTTTGCTATTAAAAACAGAGGCAAAGTGTGCATTGAGTATTTCTGCTTTCTCCTCGTCTTTGATTACTATATTGCCCTCTGCATCCAATAGGGAGTGGAGGCTGTTACTGCCTTTCTTTTTACTGTTAATGTACTTATAGAAACTTTTCTTATTGTCCTTGACAGAGACAGCTAGGTTGAGCTCTGTCTGGGCTTTCGCCTCTCTGGTTTTCCTCCTGCACCGCTTAATAGCTTCTTTAAACAGACTCTGGCTCACCTCCCCTTTTTTCCAAAGGTTGTACAGCCTCTTTTTCTCCCCCAGCTCCTTCAGGAGCTCTTTGCTCATCCAGACTGGCCATCTGCCCCTCCGACTCACTTTTCGGCACATTGGGACCGCCTGCTCCTGTGCCTTCATGAGCTCATTCTTAAAATATTTAGAAGTTAAGTCTTCATGTACCAATGTTTTCAGTTGTGCCTTGGATTGTCCTTGATCTCACCTTACTCCTAGACTGCTATTACAAATGTGCTCACCTTTAGTTGATGTACACTTACTTGCTTGAGCACCTGTGTTGGTTTTTTTTGGAAGGGAGCTGATGCTGCCTGGACTGGTGCATTTAAACAACCCTTGTGTTCCTCATTTTTCAGGCCGAGTATTCGCTGGCTCTTTGTTTACACAATTTCTCCTCTATCTGTGATAAAGATTGATTGAGACAATCAATAAGGGCTTTGAGGGAGAGGTGCTGTCATACCAACAGGGGTTTTTTAATACACAGGAAGACCCAATACAGCAAAATACTTAAGTACATGTCAAAATGACTTCCATTCACTTTACTCTCACTGTTCTTATATGTAAAGTTGGGAACATATTTAAGTACTTTGCTGATTCAAGATTGTTCTACGCTATAAAGTAAGGTAGTTAGCACAAAGAGCATCAATGCTGTCTGAGCCGCTGAGAGCAAGTCATTAGTGAGTAGGAAGTAAGGCTTAGATTCACAAAATGGAAAGAAAGGGAAAAAACTGAGGGTGATAATGCTAAAAACCAGCCCTGAAAAGATGTGACAATCATGATATTCATCCATAAAAATGTAAAGAAATCCAAAAAGCGAAGGTCACTGATCCATCCTTTCTTCATCAATTGTGCTGAAGTAATGCAGCTCATGGTCTATTGAATGTAAAGATCTCCTGCTGTTCTCAAGCGCTGGGTAGAGAAATACAATGTACCATCGACAACTTCTAGGCCCCAGTAGGGTGAACTAAGGACAAAATCTTCTTAAGTACTGATTTTTTCTGCTTTCTGGGGTGAAATTAAACCCCTAACAGAGTCAGTATACAATTCCCAAAGGCAGGGACCATTCCTGGTGAGGCTGAAGCCAAAAATGTATCAGTAACTTAGTGAAAGCTTCATCAAGGATTCAGTTTTGATCCCAATTCACTGACCTTGCAAAACTGGAATAACTTCAGTGAGGGCAGAGTGATCAATCTGTATAGAGAAGACTGTACTGATAACAATAGACACCTGCAGTCTTTTTCTGCTTTCAGTGTATAAATGCTTTGAGAAAAACACAAAAATAAACCACCACCGAGCATGAGATGCCATCATTACCAAAACACACATGAAAACCCCCTCAGAATGGAATTTTTTCCCATTAAAGTAGCCACTTAAAAAAAAAATCCTCTCACTGTATTGTTAAAAAAAGTATTGCATCCAACCTGAATATGCCCTGAGCAGTAGGCTAGGTTATGCCTGCTGATCTTTTCAACTGGAAAATTCTTCCTAAAGGGCAGAATGCAACATTATGGATCGAAGTATACCCACCCCCCCCAAAAAAAAAGAGAGGGGAAAAAAAAGGAAAAAAAGGAAAAAGGAAGAAAATTGCTCTGCAAGTTGATAAAAGCCCATCTGCCTCCTTTTGACAAGGCACTGTCATTCTTCACAGCTTCGCATCCTGTAGACATTTAGAGGGTCATCATTTCCAGTACAGTTTTCTTTTTTTTTCTCTCCTCACTCGTCTGAGTGGAGCAACGTTTGAGGAGTAGGCTATGACGGCCTGAACTAATACATCTTCTGACCTTTTAGCGCCTTCAGAGTAAAGTGATTTAATAGCACTTAATCTGTCAAAAAACTGAAGCTTTGTAATAACTGTATATTAAGCCAGTTTTTATGGAGCATTAGCTGAAGTCCTTTCAGTTTACAAAATGGGGTGGTACCTTGTCTCTTCTGTTGGTTTTTTTTTTTTGTTTGTTTGTTTTTATTTTTCCCCTCCCTTCTTCCATGAATCCTTGTTACTCAGCAACACCATTTTGTGTTTAAGGGAGGCAGGGAAATACTCAAGACAGGTAACTCCATGCATTAGAGGGTGCAAAGGAAAAGTCTCTTCCCATCCCTATATGATTTATGGTACGGGGCTCTTGGAGCTGAGAGGCGGTGCAGCAGACAGCACACTCAAGTTCCACTGGCAGTGGAAGGACCTTCTCGGGCTTACACATGTGCTACAAAAGTTAATTTAAAAGGGGATTATTTGAAGACAGAACACTGTGGAGAATGTATGGAAAATTCTTCCTGTTTCACCAGAGTTCTGCTTTTGGATTGCCTTTTCTCGCTGGACATTTTTAATCTAATGTCTTTATCAGCGATCTAGGTAATAATAATAATATTACTCTTTTATCCAACTTTTTATAACGTATAAAGAAATTCTGGGAAGAGATTCTCTATGTCTGCCTCTACAGTGTAATCACTAAGGAACTTCATCTTTCTATAACACAATTAAGTAAGAAAAAATATAAAAGAGAAAAAAGAAAAATAAACTGGTGCAAAGTTTTCACATTCATTTTCATTCCAAAACAAGGAACCAAAGTCCTGAAAGACCAGAGTGTCTTTGTTAACAAAGACAAAAAATACAGATTTTAAAATGTTTTCCCTGTGTCTATGATAGAGACTGAACTGGTTATTCTGAACATTTCATGAAAGTTACAGTCTGCAGATATCATGTGGAGGATTGTAAGAAGAATGCATCTCCCAAGGAAGTCTCTGGAGGGCTCTTTCACATGTTCCATTTCTGTCTTCTGCCTCTAAGTCTCAATTTTCTTCCTCCAAATATATGGGATAAAGATGACTTTGAAAATCAATCCTGTATGTACAGAGTTTTTATTCCAGCTGATTTAGACACCTGAAGTTGTGATGTCCAATTTAACAATTTATTTCCCTCAAAAGATCACTAGTTAAAAGTGTTTGCTGCTTGTTTCAGGACCATCACATAGAATTAGCTGAAGTTAAAAGTTTCCATTACTACCGACACACACATCTTCCATTTGACTCCTATCCTGCTGTTCACTATAACATTCCCTTGAATGAAAGAACAAGAGGGGTTTGGGGTTTTGGGGGGCATTGCGTTTTCTGTCTGAGAACAAAATTACTAAAAGGAAAGAGGAGAGTGTTTTTTCTTTCTACTCATACCCTGGCTCTCAAGGTAATTTCCTCTCACCTGTAAAACTGTGTTCCCTTTACTATTTCTTCCATAAATGTCTAATGAATTGTGTGATGTCTCCTGCTTGTCCCTTCCCTGTCTATGGTTCTCGTTGTACTAAAGTGCTGGAGATCAAGATCCCAAAAGGGGTTTAGCTGTTTAGGATAACAGTAAATAAACAGATAGCCATGTAGTGCTCTAATTAACCAAGCCAAGAGGTGCCAAATATCACAAAATGTTGTGTTTACATGGAGACTTCAAGGTCTTTGGATGCTGGGTGAGTAGAATGTTCAGAACATACACAGAAAAAGTAGCTTGCTTCACTGCACTCACAAGTCCTGGACTTGTTATTTATTTTACATCAGCATAGTCCAAGAAAAAAAAACACTAAGAGAACACAAACAAATAACAGATATACGCTTAAGTCGGGTGTAAGTTAGTACGATATCTCACTGAACTCTGTTTTAGTGGCAGTGACAGATAGAGAATCATTATTGATGATGTAATGAAAAGCTATTTTCAATCATAATGATATACAGCAGCAGCTCTTCATAACAGAACAACAAACTGCCAAATAATTACTTTTTCTAGATGTGAAAGCATCCATTTTCATTAAAAACCAAACAAACAAACCAGGAAAAAAAGCAACATCTTTGTAACTGTTTGGCAAACCTTCCTTCCTACAACATCTCTTTCCCTCCCTCTGTGTGCATCTCAGATTATTACCATTATTATTATTATTATTTTAATGTAGTGCCTAAATTAATACTTTGTAAATTTTTTATAAATATACAGAATTAAAAACTTGCAGAGTCCTCAGAGAATGCAAGTTAGACAAGATGAAGCACAGATAACTAGAGGGCATGATTTAAGACAGACAGCTCCAACTCTATAAATTTTCCCAGTCAGCATTAGAGTTGCTTAATATTTTATGTAGTATTCTTTGCTTATATGTGACATTTTGAGCTCCTAATAAAGATACTAGTCTGGGATTTTTTTCTTCCACTCCGCTTCCTTCCTTTTTCTAGATTTATAATTATCAAGAAATTGACAGCAGATTTTTATATTCTTTCATTTTTTTCTTCTTCCAGTGTTTTCTGTCATAATTTATCACTAATTTGGGAAGTTCCTGAATAAAATTCTCTAGGCACAAATTTTTTTTCTTGAAAACTGAGTGTAAAATTGGTGTGAAGTCTCCTAGGTTGAAGGTTTTTGTACCCTTTGCATCTTCTATGCAGTTTTTATTATATTTATTGCAAGTACGGAGTTGTGACTAGTCAATCCTCAGAATTTGGCAATTCTCAATGCTTCATCGTATAACAACTCTGTCAATATAATCAGCAGTTATACTTGCTTATTAAACTGTCAATCAAAGGCAGCAATTCCATACATCAGCCTTTTGCTTTTCACACTGAAGTATTTCTAAACTCTGTGTCCCCTCCCATGCAACATGGAGGAACTTTAACTTCTGCCAGTGCTCATTGTCTTCCAGACCTTTTTGTTCTCAGATCACAATGTGACTAAACCTGCCAGTTGATCAGTGCAGTCCATGGTTTCTCATTTCCTCAGCTCCCCCAAATTTTTTTGGTCAGAAGTGACTTCTTGCTGACCACGTAACAGAGCAAATAGTTTTTCAGTGTGATGGTGGGGACAACAACCAACCCAATAGGGTTATCTCTCACAATGCATGCACAGTTAGGGTTAGCATCATTCAACAGTAATAAAATTTCACTCTTCATGGACATTATTAATAATAAAGATGTAATGCAGTAGCACCACATTACTATCATGCAAACCATTCCAGTGATTTCGGTGAAGCCACATTCAGGGATTTGTGTCCCAAATGGAAGTGTATTTCTATACTCTGGGTACTGAACCAAGACATTAACTTTCTACAAGATTCTTCCACTAATATGGGGCAGTTTATTTATTCCCCATTTATCTTTGTTTATCTTCTCTATTAGGATGTTGTTTGTGCTCAAAAAGAATTCAATCCCATTTTTCCAAGGGGTTGCACCCACGAAAAGAAGCCTTGGCCTCAATTAGAACATGAATGCACTAAGATAACTGTAAAACCAGGAAATCACCTCGGGATTTAGCTAATTTAAAGATAGGTGTTCAGGAGACCAACGTCGGTGTCTCATCTGTGCTCCTATTTTCTCTCCAGAGGCAGTGGAAGTAATAAGCATTTGAAGAAAGAGGGCCATATCATTTTATCACAGAGTGATGGCTCACATGAATTGCACATCCAGAGTGCATACTTTTCATCACAGAAAGAACGAGAGACATAACTACAATGGTGTCTGACTACTGAGAAATGGACACCTCTGTCACAGAGCTCTGAAGTTACACAAGATGGTACCAGGCTTTCAGTTTCTCAGCCTTAGTTTTCTTTCATCATCATTCAAATACCAAGAATCACTCTTGTCACATTCATGATGATAAAAAGCTGGCAAAATAGTATAAAAGAGTATTATTCCAAATGACAACAAGGTTCAGTGTGACAGAAAGTCTTGATTCATATTTGGAAATATTTTTTTTTAAAATACACATCTTAAAGAAAAGATGCAGAAACAAAGCCGAGAGCTGTTTTGCTAAGCAACAAACAGAAATATTTTTTTTCTATTACTTTTAATTTAAATTGAATAACACAGTGTTCAGAACCTGGGTACAGGCCAAATTAGACCTTCCTTTTTTTAATCTACTCTCATCCAAGAAGGATACAAAACAGGAAACATGCTTCATTTTAAGTAAGGAGAGTTGGTAATATTCTTTTCAATAACTGCCTATAGAAGAAAGTTGATAAAGTCATTGGGCCAAACATATGCATGTGCAATTCTAATTACACCACAGTCATGTTTAATATAAAACTATCAACTTTGTATTCAGCCTGGGATCCAGGCTTACTGACTTCAATGTAAGGATGAATTAGATGAATTATTCACATTATAGTATTTCTATATAGTTAGAACATTCTTGCCCTTTCCTTATTGCAGCAGAGATTTAATTAAAAATAAATTAAAATAAAAATTAAATTAAGAGAATATTTTTCATGTATTAAATAATATTGAAACAACCTTTTCATGTTTGCTCTCAAAATAAGGAATAAGTGCAAGATTATTTTTTTTCCAAATGAATTTACTTGATGATCATTAAATATGATTCCCAAAGGGTAAAAATATCGGGAGAGGTGAAGGGGGGGTAACTTTTATGAATTAATATTTATAAGGAATTTAAAAGCATAAGGTTACTGAAGATGAAACATTTGAAAACTTTATTGTTTAGCTCCTAAATATTTTGATGATTCAACTTTTTAAAAAAATAATAAACATTGACAATACATTCCTTTTTCCCCCTCAGTTTATTTGAAAAGAAGCCACCATTTTCTAACACAGTTACTCAGCATTATGTATACTGTGAATCCTCTCTGTATCACGACTTCTCCTTCACGACCTCGCCCATTTACGAAGCAATTTTTTTCGCAAATATGATTCTGCACTGCCTGACGCATGCGCAGTTTAACTCTGCTCTGCTGAGAGGCAGTGACACGATGCCTGTGGGGAGGGACTCACCCCGCCCTGCGGGGAGGAGGGTTTGCGATGGCAGCACAGTACCCCTGGTCCCTGAACGGGGAGTCTGCCTCATGAAAGTGAGACAAACTCTGTGCTGGGAGGGCGGCAGTCCCGCGCCGGTGGGCGACTGTGGCGCGCGCCGGCGGCAGGGTCCCCTGGTACGCAGCTCCCCCAGTGCGCACCCGCGGCGGACTCTCCCAGCACCCGCGATTTACCGCAGCTCGCAGTGGCGTTTAGAGTCCTGACTTGGTCCCTGCCCTTGCCTCCCCCCCACCATAAGTGCACGGCGTGTTGCAGTGTTGCTAAGTTAAGGTTTTTCCAGGCTCCAAGAATGCTGAAGAGAGCCCCTTAGCCGCCGCAGAGGAGGGGCGAGCACGTGCGGGCTGGCACGGGTCCCCCGAGGTCGACATGAGCACCGGAGTCGGGCCGGGCCGCGGGGCTGGGGTGGGAGCGGCGCGGGGTGTGGGCTGCGGTCACAGCAGCCACTCAGAACCGGTTCCCTTTGCTCCCCTGTGCCAAGACAGACTATGGGAATGAGCAAAGAATTGTCTGCAGCGCTTCGGAGTTCCGGGGGGTGGAGCAATGGGCCTGCATGCATATTAATGACTTGCTGTTCTTTGCGAGAATAATATTTCGCGAGGCCTTTGGCCTGTCCCTTTCCTCGCGATGGAGGAGGTATAACTGTATTTGTATATGGCACCTATAATGAAGGTTCTCTTATCAGAACTCACAAATTCAGTCCATTTCAGGGATATGGACTGTTATTTTAATATTTGCTTGTGTGAATCCAAGGCAGAATATATTGGGCATTCCTTAAAATTATTTCTTGATCTATGCAGTTGTTAATAAACTCTGTAGGCAGACCCCATTCAAGTCACAGGATAATACTGTTGTGTTTGTTGTCCCCAACTGATTGTATGTGAAGCAGAAGCTCCAGGTTCTTGTTTTATATATACATGAACCAGAAATATAATTTTTGTAGGTCATTTTTGCATCCCAATGTCCTCCCTGAACAATTCATGCCTCGTTCATTCATTTTTAGGGAGATCTTTTCTCTCAGCACATCAATGAATAGTTTTGTTCTTTGCTATGGTTCCTAAGGTTCTGAATCAAAAGTAATTCTTTAATTTATGTTGTCCCTTTACCTATTGCATCAAGCTTATATTGGGAGAGCACTTAAAGTACTAAAACTAACTGTTATTAGCAGTATTCACAACAGAAATTAGATTAAAAACAGAAGAAGAGTTACAAATTTCAGAGACTTAAAAATCTGTCCACAGAACAGATGAACTGAGGGAGTCAAGTATATACCTTGTAACTTCTCAAATGCAACTTTAAAATGCTACATTGCTGGCTTTAAATTTACATGGCACTAACTTTTCCAGAACAAGATCAGAATTCATAATTTATTTATATTGTTATTTTTTTCTTGATTTAACCTTTATTTTACAAGGAGGTATCTTAAAATATTAATTGCCCTTTTTCTTACAGAAACCTAACAAAGGTAGACAGCAAGGTAGTACTCATACACAGCAGGAACAGAAGGAGAGGGGGGAGTTGTTTTCAGGGGGAAAAAATTAAGTACATGGAAAAAATAACTTTAAATAATACATCCTTCCTACATATTCTGAATGCAGTATTTTCTTATAATCTCAAAAATAGTCTGACAGTTTTCATAATTTTGTAATTATACTTTAGTTTCCAAACTTGAATTTAAAGATCTAAAGTAGTATAAACATAAATAAATGGACTAGGGAAGTTATCCTTCCCCTGTACTGGGTGCTGGTCAGACCACATCTTGAGTACTGTGTGCAGTTCTGGGCTCCCCAGTTCAAGAAGGATGTGGAGCTGCTTGAGAGGGTCCAGAGAAGAGTGACAAGGATGGTGAAAGGACTGGAGGACAAGCCCTATGGGGAGGGGCTCTGGGAACTGCGGTTGTTCAGCCTGGAGAAGAGGAGGCTCCAGGATGACCTCATTGCTGTTAGGTGGACGTGAATCTCTTCTCTCAGGCTGATGACACCAGAACAAGGGGACATGGCTTTAAACAACGCCAAGGGAGATTTAGGGTGGATGTTAGGAAGAATTTTTTCAGAGAGAGTGATCTCTCATTGGAATGGTCTGCCCAGGGAGGTGATGGAGTCACCATCCCTGGAGGTGTTTAAGAGAAGACTCGATGAGGAGCTCAGTGACATGGTCTAGATGGCGGGAGGCTTGGATGGATGCAGCGCAGTGCCCATGGTTCCACGCTTGTGGGCCTGATCCCTGGGTGGGCGTTTGCTTGGGAGTTGGACTAGATGATCCTGTGGGTTCCTTCCAACTCAGAATAACCTGTGAACCTACGAAACTGTGAACTATATGCTTCAAGAAAGGCAAATGTTGAAGTCCTTTTTTGTCTGTGAGAATTGAAAGTCAGAGTCAGAGTCAACAAAATATTTAGGGAATTAAAAGATTGTTGTTTCCAAGATTAAAAAATTGTGTTAAAAACGTAATCTCCTTTTATAATGCTTGTGCAGACCATGGTGAATCAGAAAGGACATTCAGAAACTCTGTTACTCATTAGTAAAATTTCTGTTCTTCTGCAAGCTTTGGTTTATCATCTGAATCAGGTTTGTAAGGAAAACCATTTTGTCAAAAGTGAGCAATGACAAAGTGGGATATTGTTGTGGAGAAGAACTTGGTCCTTTCAACATGAATTGGCTGCACTTACAATGTGGCTGTCCAAGAGGGAGATACTATTTTGCTTTGAACTCATAGTCGCCTGCAGGTTGACGGTGGAAAACGGATGTTCTGAATCACAGATTTGCAGAATAATTTCAATTGTGTGGAACACCCGGTTCCACACAACCATGCTCAAACAACATCCATTAATTTCTTCTACACTAAGTGTTCAGAATCTTGTTTGGGTGACTTTTAATGTCTTCAAGGGTGGGAGGTCCCTAAAACCATTGGGATTTTATTCTAGCATGGATACACTCTCACAGAGAAGAATTTTTTCCTTGTATTTAATATCAAACTACCTTGCTATGACTTCTGCCTACTGTCCCTGTGCAAAGAAAGGCTTATTTAAAAGTCGAAATGTTTTAAAACTGTCTTTGTGTTACTCTCTGAAAGTCATACAGCAAGTCTATGACAAAATCACAGATTCTCTTAGTATTTTTGTCCCCAAGGTGACATAAGCCATTTAATCTCTCCTCCTAGCTATCAGTTATTTACAGGAAATAATTGTTCAAAGTTCAGTGAAAGCATCATCTATGCTTTCCTAAAATGCAGGAGGAAAAATAGTCCATACTTACATACGGATTTTCAAAGTCGGGATAACTAATTTCATTTAATTGATGGTCCAAGACCACTTCAACACCCATACAACTTCTTACATATCCTCATATCTCCATGACCACATTTGATCAGAACCTTAATGTTATGTTACAGATGAATGACTGCCCTTTACCATGTGATAAGCATCTATGTGTAATGAGAACTATATTAAGATTGCAGACTGCTACAATGTTAAAAGCATAGTTTCCAACAATTAACTTTCCCTGATATTGTTTAGTCAATTTTTTTTTTACATCCTTGACAGTACTTAAGATATAATTTAATCACATTTTGGCTGTAGGTAACTTTTTAGCTGAAATGATCCTTGTTTGACTTATTTACTGAGCATAGAAAATCTCAGTGTGAAATGGAAGGAAAAGTAGTGGCATTCTAGAAGTGTATGGATCACATTTTCTGATAAAGGGAACATAAATGAGCATCAGTCAGATAAATCACTGCCTGTTTGACAGATCTTCCTGAGTTTGCATTTATTTTCTACAGAGTAGCACTATATTGGTTTTGGGACACAAAAGAACTAGTTCAGATGCATATTTATTAAAATTTTTATGCACTGATCAACATTTCCAAGGTAAGTTTACATTGCATCTCATTCAGCCTGTCCTCTCTGAAGTCTTCTGACATTGGACTGGTGATAACAGTATTCCTGATCATCTGTCATGTTGTACTAAGTACTTCCAGTTGAGTGCAAGTGAAGAATTATCCCTTGCAATGTGAAGAAAGTAATACTGTTAAAAAATGGAAAATAGAAACTGCAAAAGAAAATACTATGATTTTTAGTGGATTTCTGCTTTAATAGCATTATCCAGCAATACTTGGCAAAATAACACTCAGTGAGAAACAGGTTGTGCATTTCACTTTGCCAGTGTTACAGAATTTCACTCAAGAATTATGGACAGTCTCAGAGGTTAGGGTTTACCTCTTGAGATGTAATGGATAGGGAACCTCTGAAGATGTAGGACTTTGTTTCAGGTTAAGAAAATCCATAAGAATTCCCCTTACCCAGGCCATGGGTTAGATGATTTCACTCCTCAGCATAATTTCCCTTCCCTTCCTTTCCCTTCCCAAACCTTCCCTTCCTAAACCTTCCCAAACCTTCCCAAACCTTCCCTTCTCAAACATTCCCAAACCTTCCCAAACTTTCCCTTCTCCCCGACCTTTCTCTCCTTGTTGTTTTGTTCTTCCTGCCCATCCCTTCCTCTCTCCCTATTCTTTCAGTTGAGAAAGATCACAGCTCATCCACATAAACATGTTAAAGCAAGGGAAAAACATCTCTCCAGTCCTTTCCACTGCTGTATTGCCCACAGCACTGCCAATAACATGCTCCAGCGCTCCACAAGGCTTTCACTTCCTTCTCTGACAGACTCCCAAAAGCAGTACACACCCCAGCTTCATCAAATTTGCACTTTAATGGAAAACTTAAACAGTAATCTCCTACACTTTCATATCAGCAGCTTTGCCTCCAACACACTTTGTAACTTCCGTTCAGGAAGTTATTCTGCCTCAATGCAGTTAATAAGGAGGACACCAACACACAAACCCCTTACTGCAGGGTATTAACTTACAAAGCATCAGAAGTTCCCTGGTAGTTACATGTACATGAGGACCTGTCGTGGTTTGACCCTGGCTGGATGCCAGAGACCCACCCCAACTTCTCCTGAAGGAGAAAACTAAAAAAAANTCCATCTTCAGCCTTAATGCTTAGACGGATTCTGCGGTCCTGGTTCTCTCTCTCTCTTTGGTCCATAGGTTTTCACCATGGTCAGTCCAATTCACAAACAGCAGCGGGATGCCTGGAAGAACATCTCTACCCCTTCTCTCGTGGGCCTGGGGGCCTTCAAATCTCTCAGCCTCCCGACGCAGGTTCTGAGCTGGCACGCTACATCTTACTACTGAACTTTTTTTTTCTTCTCTCCCAAGTATGTTATTTGCAGAGACGCCTGCCTTTATCTCTAACCTTGAAGGCCATGGCAGCACGGAGAGCTCAGGCCAGAACTGAGCTGTTAACCCCCTTGCTACCAGAGCAGCAGAAAACCCCCTAAACCATAACAGGACCCCAAGATACTCCTCAACAGACATAAGTTAACTTAAACCACTCTCTTAGAAGGTGCAAATTAATAGCTGTGGTGAATATGGTACCTAATCTCCTCTCCTTTAGTGCCAATGTCCCATTGTATCGTTCAGTTTCTCCTTTAAGGACAGTTGGGATGTGCATACAAATTCTTGTGCTTCTATAAGAGATAAGTAGAAATTATGATAAATCATAGAGAAGCATTTATTTTCCCAGTAAGTAGGGCATTTGCAGAAGTCTCTGGCCAGCATCATTTAGCAACATCTATTAACTGCAGAGGGGGAGAGAGAGACCCCTGCATCAGGCAGAGATTAGCTGGCAAAGTGTGCACAAGATGTAAAATCTGGTGCTCTGTGAAATTCTCTCCTGTGAAGAAGGTTAGCCCAAGGTTCTGTTTGCAGGGGTAAATGTTACTCTCACTGAGCGGTGACAGCAGCAGCAGCCATAGCTGCCTTGGCAGATAAGCATGGCTTTTCTTTGCTGACAGGAAAGCAGCATTAACATCCTTAAGTGTTTAATGTGAGGAGTCAGGTCTCATAAAAATCATGGAGCTGACATTAAAAACAATGATTAAAAAATCAAAACTCTGGCACTTGAAAACAGCACAATCAGAGTACTGCTGATATCTGTCAGTCTTCTCATCAACTTTTAACAAGGATGACTCCTCAGTATGATGCCTAATGGAGGCTTTATAGTTATCATGATGCAACTCTTCACCATCTGCTTCACATCCATTTTGTCATTATTCTGCTCCTAAAATGTCTCTCACTCCCAAGATGGCCATGAAGTCAGTGCAGCAACATCTCCTGAGTCCTATGGGTGTAGGAGGATAGGGACTGACAAGCCTCAATGCACTCAGCTGAATTGAAGGGGATACAGATGAGATCTGTAGAGCAAAAGACTTGATAAGTCTTTTAGCTTTAGCTAAAATCTTTTAAAAATAAAAGAAAATGGATGTTTCGTGTTAACTTTTCCTTGAAGAATTTACCTTTTACCTTAAGTCTTCAGGAAGGCTTGGAAGGCTGCATGTGGGAGAAAAGATCTTTTTCTCCTGGGTTCCTCTGCTCTTCTCCAGTGATCAGAAAGTATTGGAGGCAGCTTGCCACAGTGTTAGTACTCTCTGGTCAAGGAAGGTCAGTACTGCTGTAATGAGTGTCTATATTTATTCAGTGCACCTCCCCAATTCTCTTCCATCAAAAGGAACAAGCTCAGTTTCAACCGAATTCACAGCAGCAAAAGCTATTGACAAAGGTGGGGTGCCTGTCTGTAAAAAGAATCCAGCCAGCATGATATGCTTGTCAGGGAAAGCTTCACCAAGACAGCATTATGTGAATTCTCTGACTAGAACTTCCCATGGCAGATGGGAGAGAAAAGCACATATAATTATAGCCAGTACAGTGATTTCCAGTGCAAACATCCCCAGGACAACTGGTGTAGCCTCCACAGGAGGACAGCCATTAACTAGCTGGGGACACATAGTTCCCGGGTGTCTTTGCCTTCGGAAGTCCTGATAGTTTCTTATCTGCAGACTTCTGCATCAAACACCGATTCACTGTGTTTAAACAGGTAATAAGAGACATCTTGCAATTCTGACCTCATTCTGTTCACTCTAAGGGTGAACATAATGCTTTATATCAGCATTTGCCCAGAGACTTTATTTGGAGGGGGCAAAACATCCTCAGTTAACTATTTCTAGTAATTGGCAGAGACAGACTTGAGAAGGGGAGACAAGTTCCCACAGCACCGTGGAATCAGCTTGGACTGAGTTGTCTGCCTGCCCAGAGGCAGACACAATCCAACCCTCTATTCTGGGCTACTGCATAAGAGGAAAAGCAAAAAGGAATTCAGGTTTCCCTCAGTGAAAGACGGCATGTCAAAGCTTATACTTGTCATCATGAAGGTTCATCAGTTTCAGCATGGAAATACAGTATCCACGAGGAGTTTTGTTGTTGGTGTCACATCCCTGTGTATGCTACAAAATCAATTGAAGCAGAAGACTACAGGAGTGAAATCCTGGATTGTTTCCCCCCCCAGCACAGTGTGGCATCAGGTGGACTTAAGCACAGAACTGAGTAGAAGGACATATTAACTTGAGTTCGGTCCCAGGCAGCTCATGGACCCAAAGGATAAGTCTGTACTGGTAAATTAAATGTTCCTGGGATCTGAGGCCAACTGGCATGGAACAGTCCACTTTTGTGCTAGTAAACTCTACCCCTTTCCAAACCAGTTGGGAGACTGTAAATTGAAACCCCATCCATGCCAGGAAATGGTCCAGGTCATTTAGTAGTTACCATCATGTTTCAGCGCCCAGACACACTTGGATTTACTATCATAAACACAGCCAATCTGTCTCACCTGGACCAGATGAAGTGCCCTTATCCTCTTTTTTCATGCCCCTGTTTTTTGTTTTTTTCAAATGCTAATGAACGAAAAGCATCTCTGAGCGAGATGCACCCATGACATGAGAAGAAATTTTTTCCCCACCCATAAAGCTGAGTACATCTGGGTTGACTGGGAGTGCGTGTGGAAAGAGCAGTCATCCACTGGCACTGGTGTTAGATAATGGTTGGTACATCAGCTCCAGAGTAGCAGAGATTTAATTTGGTTACTCTGTCACTGCACACAAAGATTAAAGAGTTACTGATTGCTGTGGTATTATTTCCAGTGCAGCTGTAAATTCTTCCTGCTGCAACATAATTCTTCAGACAGCTCAACTTGAGTTGAAATGTTGTGATGTTACGGGTGTCCCGCAAAGACATACCTATTATACTTTTTGCAGAGTGTTTGGGTTTTTTTTTTTTTTTTTTTTAAATAAATATCTTTAAAACTGGAGGAATTTCACGTGTTGATGTGGTCTTGCGGTACTACTTCTAGGGACAAACCCCTGGCTTCACTGGCAGGGTGCACATCATGGTACTTTCCCTTAGTGAAAGTGATCCTTATGTGAAAATGTAGAGGACATAATTTATTTTCATATTTCCAAAATTATAAGGACTGTTTATGATTCCAGTCAGCTGCTAAGATCATTCACTGTATGAAGGAAACAAGAAATGTTTAACAGAACAAAGCTGTATTTCAACAAGGAGATTGAATTTCTCCAGTTAAAGACAGAAGACATAGTAGTTTTCAGGCATTTGTACTCATTTTAAAATTGATTTCTATGTGGTCATATTTGCACTTACTTCAGACATACTTTCATCTCTCTTGGGCAAGTAACCCAAGCTACAAATTGTTAACAAAACAATATACTTTGCAAAGTTGATTTTTCAGAAAACACTGTGATATTCCTGAGATTCAAAGGTATATCTAGTTTCCATGCATGTATGTGTTTACAGGCTTATAAAGAAAAAACAAACAAACACAAACCCACAAACAAGCAAACAAAACAAAACAAATTTCTTTCCTGCTTCCATTACCCTTGGAAAATAAACTGCAAGATTACAAATAAACAAAATCCAAGAAAACATTTCTAAATGCCCTTGGTGAAAATACTTATTGTAGGCTTTGTCTATATTTTATATTTTTTAAATTTTATAAAAGATTCTGATATCGCTACTACAAAGTTTTATAAAAATGCTAAAAATGTAAAATCTTAATATTTTTTTCATGCTGGATTAACAATAGCTAAAAAAATCTGTAGTTCACATAGCTGGTGGCATATGTCATCTTTTCCCAAATTCTGTACAGATATTTAGCCTGTGAATTTAAAAATTATCCTGTTATTCAGCAGTAGCTGAAATTTCCCTCACTTATGAAATTCTCACCTCCATGAAACACATTAATGACTGAGAATGAAGTAAATGAGACCCAAAGAAAAGGATGTGCACATGCTTTTCCAAAGTGTTAGCTTTATGATGCAATGCTTTCTGATTTGGTCTTTTTCAGGGTTGAGGGGTTTTTGCCTCTATGTTTGCTTGCCTTACTTGTGAGAATGAAACAATATCCACACCAACATGTTTGTTCCCATGTCCTTTTATTTCCTGATTACCAAAAAATAACATCTATTCTGGTGTAACTGTGTATTGTCATATAAAAATCAAAATTCAGTGAATCTGTGGGAAGTCCACCAGGGACTTTGTCTTTTCATAATTTTCACTTGAAAGATACTCTAAAGTTTCAGAAGGGAATGGTGGCATATGTCCAGAAGGAGAGTTTTCTGCTATCTTTACTTCTGAGATTAAGGAAAGGTAAATGCCGAGGTGAACACAGCTCATACTATGACTTTTAGATGCCCTTTGCAAAATGAGAATAAACCTCACAGAATGAGGTAATGTACTGCACAAAGCAAAAGTGGATAGCTAACATTAAGTTCTGAGATACCATGCCCTGTGTAACTGAGTTGCCTTGAAAAACTCACAAATTATTTACATGTACATAGTCAGGTATGTGGTAACTGAGATAGAATTTAAAGCAAACAAATAAACAAATCCCCTTCAAATTCTGCACTTCTATTTTAAAAGGCAGCCAAAGCTAAGAAAACTAGACAATAAAGATTCCACAATTATATGACATGACCAGTGACTTTTATGGTTGGTCAGAAGTCCTGCATTCAGCAATTTCCTTGGTCAACAAGGAACAAATAGTGAAAGTAAATCTGAGAAATAAGGAAAGGAAAGGCCATTCTGTGGCTTAACATCAGCAGGTACATTTTGGAGCCAATACATTACTCATGGATAAAATAGAGTCTTAATTAAATTGAAAATAGTCTTAAGAGAACGTGTGGAAACTGAATGTCGAAATTGCCTCCCTCTCTTGCCACTTGAAAAGCACATTTGCGTACTGAAAGCACGTATCAACTCTACCTCCAGCCTTTGCTCTCATCTGGGGAAAGGGAGGAAGGGAAGAGGAATACTAAGTGACATAGTGCAAATAGGGCCTACGCAGATATTTTGTCCTACCAGATCTGTTACTGAAAAGGTGGGCTAAATGAGTGAATGATTTACAAATGTAAGGAATATGTTACATGGTCTAGAAATCCTACACAGGACAGGGCCGTAAGCCCTTTTGTTAAGGGTAGAAGAGCCTTTAAATGCAAATGGATTCAGAACCACCTGCAGACACAACCAGTTCATTACATATGAGGAAATCTGGAGAGTTAGACAGTAGAAACTCAGAAGTCTAAGCACAGGTAGAGGCAAAAAAGATACATCTGGCATCTCCACTTGGACTTACATGAGCTCCTGACCTGATGTCCATCCAGGCCTTTAGCTAACAGCAGAACCCCAGACTCTTTTTGACTCTTCCTGCTTAGTTCTGGATGTCTCCTTTTTTATTCATTTTTTAATTCAGTAGATATCTTACTGAGATACCAGTTATCAAAGGCCAAATAACTAAAACCTACATTAAAAACTATACAAAAAGTAAAGAGGACAGAAGAATGGTGATTCTTCACAGATACTTTTTGTGTGTGTTATAGTTGCCTGAAATTTTTGGGATTTCAGTTTTTTTGTGAGGGTTTTTTTCAACAAAATAGCAAGACTTCTAAGATGAAGAGTTGTGTCCTATTTTTTCCTTTCTTTTTGCTTTGTCTTAGCTGAGGCTCAAAACTCGACTTCAGTAACTTGATTGTTTTGTAACAATGTTTAAAACAAGCTTACATTTGTCTTTTGTACAATAAGGTAAAACAATGTCCTACACACTGTTTATATGTATGCTTATATGTATATATGTAACATTTTGTTCATAGATAACATACTTGATATTGAAATTATCCATGAAATAACGGTCTGGTTTTGTGGTATGGGAATTATAGCAGGCAGATGTCTTGTTTTATTTTATTCTTGACATAAACATTGTTGGAAATACTGTGTGCAAATACAAGCTTCCTAAGTAGGGGGGGGATAATATTTTCTATGGGGAATACTTCCTTGATGAAATCTCTCAAAACCACCTTTACATGTTATCTCACTCCTTTGCAGACCTTCAAGCCTAGATCAAGCCAGCTGCACTTCCAGTCTAACACAATTTGATGTACTTGTAAAGTTCCAGGGAAATCTAGCTCTGCTCACTGAAATATTTCCATGTTTTATTTTGAGTCCTTTGTAGGACAGGAAGGGACGTAGAGAGTTCAGTGTTTTGTTAGCATTTATGTGTTGCAGACATGATCAATAAAGCTCACAGTCATGTATTTTATTACAAAATATACAGTAACTGTAATACAATAATCCTACAAATAAAATAAATGGGATCTACAGTTTGAAGTGCAGCAGAATCATGTATTTGGAACAGGGAGTTCACAGAATCACACACAGAATCATAGAATATTATGAGTTGGAAGGGACCCACAAGGATCATCTAGTCCAACTCACCATCTAACACCCGTACAGAGACCGAGAGCACATCCCAGAGCATAACACCAACCTAGATCCCTCACAGTCTAGCAGGCCACTCCGAGCCGGAAGGGGCCCAGCGTCATCCAGCTCTACACCCCCCGGCTAGACCATGCCACTAAGCTCCTCGTCCAGTCTTCTCTTAAACACCTCCAGGGATGGTGACTCACTGTCAAACAACAGAAGTATAGAGTATCATGAGAGGTGAGAATAGAGTAGATGTCCCTAATTTTAAAAGACAGAATGTAGGACTGGGATCACACAACCAATTTCAATCCTAGCTACTGTCCCAGGAGCCTGGACAGCAACAGTTTAATTCCCTCTTAGCTCTGCTGGGAGTTTGAGAAGGAGGAAAGGAAAAGAACTATCCACATCTAGATAAAATCCAGCAGAGCCACAGAAGACATTTTAAAAAGTCTCCCTGGCATCAGTATGCATGATCCTAAACCATGGGTGAAATTTATAGAAATTTTTAAATCAATTAACATGTTAGGTTCTGAAGAGATATTGTAAAGTGTCCAAAGTAATAAAATCAGCAATGCATAGCATTACTTTCCTCTATGAAGAGCTTGAATAAATAAGACATTTATAAAAATGAGCAGAAAATATGAAATGAATATCCCAAGAACCATGAAAAAATATAAGCTGGAAGAGAAATTGAATTTTCCTCTGACTTCCTGAGAGAGAATGCAGTTGTGGATTTTATACATAATTTATAAGGGAAATTGGCCAGTTCACTCAGGTATACACCATATCAACTTTTAGGAAAGATTAAGCAAGCTGTCTTCTTTTAATTGAAATCAAATATAGTCACAGAAGAAAATGACTTCTGCCTATGGAAGAATATGGTGCTGTCACATGGTCAACAGCATTCACAGTGTACATGGGGCTTTCTTCTACAAAGTAAACTTCTGTTTCAGTTCTTGAGCAGCCACAAAAATTGTGTGAGCATCAGCAGCTTTGCCTATCCTTGAGCCAGACCTCTCTTACCACTCTCAGTACCTACACAGGTAAAACAATGTCCTACATAGTGTTTGCATCTCTAAGAACATAAGAATTGACATAATAGATCAAACTAGTGATCCATTTAGTTCAATATCCTACTTCTGCATTAAGTGTAGGATGCTTCAGGCAAAGGTGTAAGAAAACCTTTAGTAGGCAATAATGGAATGACCTGTCAGAGGGAAAATTTGGTGGGGACCTCCAAAGCCACTGAATGCAATTTCCTGCTGTGTCAGGTGCCACATCCTGAAGTGCTCTTCTTAAATATACAAACCTCACTCTTGTTAAATAAAAAACAGTCTTTTGGCTTTCCTGGACTATCTGAAACCATCAAGAAAGGTGTCTACCACTCCCAGCATCTTTTACTGGCTCTGTCTTGCCATATTTTCTGTAGTAAGCTACTTAGACTCTCAGCGGCCCATTTCCCCCCATTTTTCCAGTCTGTAATCAGCCTTCCTTATTTCACTGGAAGAGGTTTCTGATGACTACAAAGATACTCAGCTAAAAGCTTGTGCAGGACTAAGTGCATATTCTCACAATAAAAGTAGAGACATCAATGCAGTTAACTTTACATTAGCCAGCTGAAAGTATGGTGAGGGTACTCTGATGATGGTCATGCAGGTATCACTGCTGGTGGACAAAGGAAACTTCAGCTGCTTCTCCAAGACAATTGCCTGGCTTTTGACCTGTAGGTACCAGTGGCCACCTGGAGAGACTTGCTCTTCTAGAGAAGATTCCTGAGGAGCTCTACAAGCTGGTGAAGTTGTACTGGCATCAGTAAGCTACATCATTAACAGTAGGAGAGGGGAAATTCCTCCTCTGTTGTGTGAGAAACATACCCAGAGTTCCCAGATGTTTGGGGCATGCTCTAGACCTCTATCCCTCTGGATTCTTGACTACAAAGCACATAACAGAGTGGAAGCTGAGTAGGACTGTAATTTTATCCTGACAGATACAGGTCACTCCTGACACTCTTGAGTCTGGTGCTCTTGACTCATCTCTGTAACTATTCAAGGCCAGGCTGGATGGAACAGGCATGGCAGGCATGACCATGGCAGGGGGATCAGAACTGGATTATTTTTAAGGTCTGTTCCAACCCAGGTCATCCTAAATGATTCTAAGAGGAGGACCAAGAAGACCAGCAATTCACACTCCTGCGAATGCTACCCAGTGGTCCTTCATCTGGGACAACCTCAAAACAGCAGCACTTACAGATCTAAGCCTGCAGGAAGACCATGATGGTCACCAGTCAGTTACCTGGACCCAATAATTGCCTCTGACCTTCCAAGTCCTGTCATAAAGCTCTGTGGATTTTCGTATGCAACCTGAAATACAAAACAGCAGGTAAATAAACACATGACTAAGTTCTGAACTTCACAGCAACCTAGGGAAAAAGACCAGATAACACATTTCTACACAAGCTGAACAAGAGCTATTCAGTACTCTTTTTAATCCCTTTATTAAAAGGCTTAGGATTTCGCTGTTCCTTAACTCCAGTAAAATGAGTTTTTAATTTTGAAGCAGTAAAATCTGTATTAAATACCTAGTACATCCTGAAAGTATCAAATGGAAGGGCAAACAAGGTTCAAAACAAACATACAGTGTTGAATTTTAATAACAATTTCCTTGTTCAGAAAAAAACCAAAGTGTCATAACTTTCTTTTTTGCACTAGTTCTCAGTAGATGCAGTCTGAATGGGCACAGTTAGTTGCATAACCATAGGTTTTTGTAAACTGAAAGATGATAGAAATCTTCTATTCCTAGATAGAAATCTTCTATTCCGCTTTTACAGAATCATAGTCGAGTCCTGTAGCATATTTCCTAAGGCTTCTCAAGTTTGACTAGAAATATTAGAATAAAAAAGGTAGTCCATCAAAATGGCTAACTTTTTCCCACCGCTTCGAAATACCTTCTAAGGATTCTAAATTTGTGTGCTTATGTGAGGAGGTATATGCATATGTTTGTGTATATATATATACACATACATGAATGAAAAAGATATATAAGGAAAAATACACAAATAACCAGAAATTTAATCTTTTGAGAAAGGGTCCTTTTACAGTGTTTGGAGTATCAGAAAAACAACAGTGCTAGATTCACACCTGCAATGTAAATATCTGGGAGACAGTTGAGGAGTGTGGGCAGAAGTGGTGAGAAAATTTTTCAAGAGAGAAATAAAGATTCATGCAGAAAGACTGGGAAATAATTAAAAGGAACAGGCAAGAAGAAGTGCTAGCACAGAAGCAGAGAGAAGATAAGTTCTTTAGCTAAAAGTAGAAAATAAATCAGCACAGACAGAAAAGTAATTTTCGGTCGGTAAGGTAAGAGAGAGAAGCAGCAGAGTTTCGAGACGAGTTTAATGCTTGTGTGGGAATGCAGTTAGAGTAGAAGAAGATTCTGAAAGAGAAAGTTGCTGTATAGGGAAGGGGTTTGCTGGGCTAAGATAAGAATTAGATTAAGCAGGAGCCATCAGCATCTAGAAACAGTAGATAGGTTGCAGCAGAAACCAGGGACCATTTCAACCCTTTCCCAATGCTTTAGTCACAACTAAAATCAATTATCAATATTAATAAGACTATTTCTATTGCCTTCAGTGTGTTTTTATGTAGGTCTTGACAGAGGAGGACAGATCTGCTGTGCCATTAAAGAAACTTGACAGAAGGATCAAGTTTTCTTACCCTAGTCCTTCCTCTCAGACCTCAACTGTAATTTGATCAATAGGCCTTTCTAAATTCTTTTGTTTAAGGATCAATTTTTATTCTTGTTTCTGAGGATGGATAGCTGTAACCAGTATTTTGGACTATCTCACTAAGAGCCAGGAGTGAGTCAGTCTGGGAAAGTGACATGGTCATTATTAGTTTTCTATTATTCAATGAACAATTTTACTAGTGAGATCTAGATGAGTCTTTCAAACATTAAAACATTAAAATAAACTTATACATTATTAATGTAGGGCAAAGAAAGGAGTTCAAGGGAATAATAACTCCTTTTTTTAAAAAAAAAGAAAAAAGGAAAAGAAAAGCTTTACATAGCTGCATAAATCAGATAGTTGTAGAGCTTAGAGAAAAAGAGCTGACAGATAATCAGTGAAAGTTTCCCTTCAGAGAATTGCATTTAACAGTTAAACAACAACTGTTATGTAAAAGTCAGCAAGGTATGGGCTGAATACATTAACCAGTTTTTCAGGTCTTAATGGTGTTGAAATGGTCCTGTAAGACCACTGGGTCGTATCTCAAGATTGTCAAAGATATATGTTCACCCCAGACTTCTGTATTTTCCTTGACACAGTTCCAACTATTCATCTTAAGTACCTATTACTTTGATTACTATTGGAGATGATTTACTATTGAAAACAACCTTCTGGGCTCCCCAGTTTAAGAGGGATGTTGAGCTGCTTGAGAGGGTCCAGAGAAGGGCGATCAGGATGGTGAAGGGACTGGAGGGCAGGCCCTATGAGGAGNAGTTTTCCTCAGTTGTATTTGGGTATTGGAACAGGCTGCCCGGGGTGGTGGTAGAGTCACTGTCTCTGCAGGTATTTAAGAACAGACTGGGCATGTCACACATCTCCACATTCTTACTTTACTTTGGTTTTTTGCTCTCTGATAAACTCTAACAAAAAAATAAGTGAGATAAATGGAGGAATTTGCATTATTACAGAAGGTCAGTGTAGGAAACATAATAGTGGCTCTGGGACACTGTTAACGTCCTGAGAAAACTAAGATAGAAGAGCTAAGGATGTGGGATAAGAGAAAATATTCTTTTTTAACACAAGACACAGAGACACAGAAAAGCAGACTCTTCAAAAAATTACTTTCTTTGTTTTCTTTTTTTTGTTGTTTTTCCTCATTGGCATTTGCAGCACACCAGCATTCTGTAAAATCATGAATGTGGTGTTTACACCTTCTTCTAAATCATTAATGAGACTGCCAAATGAGAATGCACCAAACACAAATTCCTTTTATAAACACTTTCCCCTTGGCTTGCTGCATTGTTATTTATTACCAAAGCTTGTTTATATACCTAGGGCACTTCTTACTCCATCTGACAGTATTCAAATTCAAGTCAGTTTGGATTAATTTTGTTCATCAGCTAATTTTATAATTTGTTTTTAAAAGTCAAGACATTCTGGGGGTCTTTTTCACTTTTTTTTTTTTCTTTTTTCCATGCCTTTTTTTTCTTTTTTCCCTGGTCTTCTTTTTTTTTCTGTCTTCGGTATTTGTTCTTCTCATTTGCCTGTAAGCCAACGAGTAAGGACACTCATTGATAATGAATATGATATTCAAATGTCTTAGATGATTTTCAAGTGTTGTCCCTGACACAATGCATTTACAAAGTGAAATTAGTGAGATAATTGTAACAGTTGCCCTTCACTAAGGTTGACTGTACTTACCCATTGTGTTATTAAACTAATGACTTCACAGGTATTTAGGATCCATCTGCTGCTGCCAAACATAAAAATTATTCCAAATATTAAAATCTAGAAGGAGAGAGAAAGATGAAAGAAAACAGGACACTGAATAAATAAGTAAGGGCCAGACAGATGCTCACGGACTTAAATTACACTGTGCTGCTGAAATCCACAGTGTTATGCAAAACACTGCTTATCATAAAGCATATTCTGTGTTTTCGTATTTGTTTTATAACATTTTAGACTGGTTCTAGTTACTTGATGTTTTTGTATTACTAAGGGTGCCATTACCTTGGTACACAAGTTCTGATGAAAGGTCCCACTATCTAAGATAATAATTAGGATGCATCTGAAAGGGAATGTTCTCCCATCTCTGTTTGATCTTTTTTCTGTGGTTGTACATCATGGGACAATCTTTGGTGGAGGAGATTAAAACTGAGCCTCTGATCTAGAGGTGAACTTTAGCTTGTCTCTCTTCTTTGTTTCCCTCTCTTACATCACACCAGTTCAGCCCTTCTTGCAATATTCTGCTTTTAAAGAACACTAGCTTAGACATAGGAAACAAATACATAAAGTACTACAGGGAAAGATCATGACTCTCTTCCTAATGTTGCCTTAAAAACCTCAAAACTGATGTTTTCCTCCTGCAAGAATGCTTTGGGGTGGAAGTGACGTTAAAAATCATCTAGTTCCAACTGCACTGTCATGGAAGGAACGTCACCCACTAGATCAGGTTTCCCAAAGCCCTGGAGACTAAATGGTTTTTCCAACAGTCCCAAAAGGTAAATGGGACAACTCAAAACCAGGCTCAGAAATTTACTGCTCTGTGTTCTGGCAGCTGTGCTACTTCCACACCCTATTTTTCAGATATTGCCACTGAAGCATGTTTCTGAGTGTATGGTGTTCCTTCTCAAGCATTTTTCAGCACAATGTTTTATGACTTTCTATACTATATGCCTGGAAAAAAAAAGAACAAACTTTTATACAAACCTGCACCCCAAGGTTTTTTTAATAAACTACTGACAAATCCCTGTAGATCTCTAAGTATCTCATTGTCAGAAATACAATAAATTTCCGCACAAAAATGGTTATACTTTGAATTACTGACTGTCCGAATTCTTCTTATCTACCAGCAAAAATGATAAAATAATCAATATTTTTCATTTTCAAAGAGTCTTAGCAATAACGTGATAACATTTTGCTCTACTTTATTTTTTTCAATTTTTCTTAGGGGAAAAGCTGTTGGCCTCAAATAATGCCATAATAACAATTACCACCAAGAGCTAGCTATGTGCCCAGGTGTAAATATCTGCCTACCTCAGTGCTATGTGACCACATCTCAGTTCACGAAGAATATGGTTGGACATCAGCATGAAAGAAATACTTGAAAATCTTGGTTTAACCAGAAAATTCAAAACCAAAATACTACGTTATTTAAGAAAGGCAATAATCTTAGCTCTTCTGTCCTTATGTATGTCAAATAATAGGAAAAATACCTTCCTTTATGCCTTGCATGAACTTTCAGGCAACAATCTTACTCAACATGATTGAATGTAAGTCAGGACAGCTAAACACTGCAGAGAATGTTTAGTTTGGCCACCGAGAGCCACTTCTAACATATTTTTATCTCTGGGACACATGCATAGGGCATTCAGCAGGGACAAAATATCTAGAGGAGATCGACAACCTTCTGGAGAGGCACCAAGAGGCTGGGGGAAGTACGAGGTGATGAATTTTAAATGTTATAAGATTCTGACACTTAGATTACAGATTTGTATCTTCAAACCATCTGTGGACACGAAGACATGTTTTAGTCACACAGGTGTAGGGAATTTAAGATGGAGCTAAATATCTACTAGGGTTATTAATTGTCTGCATCAGAAAACCATTCAGCTTGCTAAATACCAAAGTCCGCCTTTTAGAAGGGACGAACCTAATTCACATGTAAGTCTACTGCAGAAGTATTAATGGAGTTTTGGAAACCTGGCTCCTTCTTTTCAGTATTTTCGTCTGTCAATGTTCAACATGGCAAAATCCCAGTCCTGCTACTCTGCATCTGGGTATTGGGCAGAGGCATCTTTAATTTATGTGTTCTGGACATACCACAAAAAGATTGGTCATTTGAGTTCAACCTGAAAGATGAATGAAGGTTGAAGTAATTGGTTAGGGATCTTCTTTTACATCAGTGTTTAGCAACCACAAATGCATACAAGTTTTCACATGTTCTGTGTATGTATTTGGACATTTAATCATGTGTTTCAAGGTTTCCAGCTTCCTGGACATCAGTTTATTTTATTTTAACAAGTGATCCAGGAAAATCTACATATTTCACACCGAGTAGAAGAACTTGAGAAAGCAAAATGCTAATCCAACAAGGAACAGAGAGAGAGAGAGAGAGAGAGAGAGAGGAGGAAATGATATTTTAAAGATCCACATTGGAAAAGTGGTTGACATCCAAGGAGTGGAGATCAAAAATCATAAGTATGAAGAATATTAATTAAAATATTACAGAACATTTGAGATCTTTATTCCATAAAGAGTAGCACAGGGATTTAATAATTTGCAGGAATCTGAAGTTAGGTCTTTAACATTCAAGAAACTACTATGATTATTAGATTATTTCGGGTTAGATATCAGTTTTTTTCTGGATGTTTTTATCATTTAATTCTGACTAATTTTCTCAGATGAGTCAGATCTCACTTCTACACTTAAATGCAATCACATTTTGGGATTATGTCCTGACATTATTTATCCTGCCCTCCTTGAAAATATACATTTATTATTTTCATTGAAATATAATGAAAATATTTACATATATATAAAAAGAGAGTCTTGGTTTACCCCACCTTCCATGGAATTTTTCTCAGTATATTCTGGAAATATAGCCTTACAGGAATAGAACAGAACAATCTCTATTGTTATTCTTTGTGCCGTCCATCAATGAGAAAGCTCAGACACAGATAAGTGTTTACAAGTCACTTCACCTGAGCATCATCTCTGTGTGCAATTCATGACAGCCAAAAACCTGTGCCTCCACGACAGCAGAGATATTTGATGTAGACCATGAAGCTAACCCAACCCTAGGGCTATATCCTTGTCTATGACAGACCCAGTCTGCAGGCTGAATAGCTGTCATTCTTCTGCATTTTTGATTCTCTGTTTTGTATATTTGTTTGTCCTTATTTTCCCCTTGGGAACACAGGACTAAAACTCAGTGTCAGTCAATCACTGGAGGAGCTTGTGTCCTGTTAGAACAATTTTGAGTATACTCAGTGTCACCTGGAGCTCTGGACACATTTTGTGGGCACTTCAATAGCCTGCATACACTGACCATGTGAAAAAACTATACTTGGAGAGACCAAGGTGATATCTCAGTGTGGTGGTGCAAAAAGTACTTTGCTCTTTAAGTTATTATAGAAGTTGTTTGCAGTTAATTGACCAAAAAAAAGGCCTCATCTAATTCCAATGCCTCATCCAAACAGTTGTTCTTCATGGATTTCTGGTTCAAGTTTAGACTAAGCATAAAACATCCAGTTATGAAATACAGAGCTGAAAACCCAGAAGGCAGTTTTTGACTTAGTACAACTGAGGCTTGAAGATGGATCCATGCATCCAGTAACAATAGCAATGCAATGGCATGTCTTTTTTTTTTCCAGTGTTACGTAAGGGCTAAGTGAAATAGCTAGAGCTGAAAACCCAGAAGGCAGTTTTTGACTTAGTACAACTGAGGCTTGAAGATGGATCCATGCATCCAGTAACAATAGCAATGCAATGGCATGTCTTTTTTTTTTCCAGTGTTACGTAAGGGCTAAGTGAAATAGCTAGAGCTGAAAACCCAGAAGGCAGTTTTTGACTTAGTACAACTGAGGCTTGAAGATGGATCCATGCATCCAGTAACAATAGCAATGCAATGGCATGTCTTTTTTTTTTCCAGTGTTACGTAAGGGCTAAGTGAAATAGCTAGAGCTGAAAACCCAGAAGGCAGTTTTTGACTTAGTACAACTGAGGCTNAGGGGAGACCTTATCACTCTCTTCAACTACCAGAAAGGGAGTTGTAGCCAGGTGGGGGTTGGTCTCTTCTCTCCAGCTACCAGTGATAGAACGAGAGGACACAGTCTGAAACTGCATCAGGGGAGATTTAGCCTGGACATTAGAAAGAACTTTTTCACAGAGAGGGTGATCTCTCAGTGGAATGGGCTGCCCAAGGAGGTGGTGGAGTCACCGTCCTTAGGGGTGTTTAAGAAAAGGTTGGATGTTGTACTTAGCAGCATGACCTAGATAACAGGATAGTGTGTTATAGGTAGGATGGTGTGTTGGATGACAGGATGACAACAGGTTAGGTAACAGGTGACAGATGATAGGTGATAGGTTGGACTTGATGACCTCTATGGTCTTTTCCAACCTTACTAATTCTGTGATCCTGTGATTCCATCCAAAATGGTAAGATATTTAGAAAACATTATAAGAGCTTTTTTCTTTTTAAAGAAATCAGTCACCAGTAGAATAAGTAGCTGTACACTTTTCTGGTTCTTGCAATCACCTCTGAGCGCCTGCCAGTGCCTCAGTTAAATGCTTGTAACTCTCATTGTAAAAGGGACATCTATTAAAGCAAAGAAATAATGTTTACTGAAATTGTTTGTTCCTTTTTCTAATCATCTGTAGTGTTGCAGGGCAACCAGCAATTATTGTTGTTGTTCTTGTTCTTTCCTACTCTCTCACTGGTAAGTTTCTTCCTTCAAAAATGAGAACAGTTGACTGGAAATTTGGTCTAGCCAGGATTTAAGCACAAAGCTTGCCTAGAAACAGTGTGTTAAATAGCTCTATCAGAATGATTCAATGCTTGCACTGAGACATGAACACGTTGCAGTCAAATGTCAAGTCAATCTGAATATGCCCTGGCAAATCTACCAACAAATAGTCTTATCTGGAGACCACTGAGGTTAATGTGATACTTACACTGCGTTTTAGGGGAAAGTGAATAACAGCCTGGGATTTGGTCTGGATTTAGGCTTTTAAACTATGAGAATTTTAAGAGTTTTTAGTAGGAAGAGCGTTATGAGACTCTTGACAAACTTGTGTCTGATGTGAGAGGGCTTTTAAGAAATTACTTCAAAGGAGATTATCAGAGAAGACTTTGCCTTCTTGACAGATGGACAAAGCTGAAGAGAGTTTGCAGTGTTGCTATTCCAAAAAGATACATTTATTTGTTTGCTTTCTTAGAAACCTGCAGTTAAAGGATGTAGACTTTTATTTTCCTCACCTTTCCTGTGGGTCTGCACAGTGGTTTATAAAGAATCACTAAGTGACAGAGTGAATATTTCATATTCCTAACTTTAGAGCTTACCTATAGTCCTTTCAATATGCCTATGTAGGGAGCTACACCAATATGATAACCTGCGTACCTATTTTAATGATATATTTTCTGAGCAGAAAAGCCATATGCCACCCTTTTGTCCTCTCTGCAACAAAACCTAATGAGGAGAAATTCAAGCCATTGCGGAAGATTAAAAAGGGGTAAAAATTCTCAGAGACTCTGGACGAAAATTTGTAAAGTTAGCTGCAAATATCATTGCATAGCTCCTGACCGTTATTTCTAATCTCTCATTGACAAGGAAAAGCTTGCTGAGAGTTGGGACTTGTTATCTTCGTTTTATGGGCCAGTGCTCTCGGAATAACAGGGCTGATAGAGAGCTGGTGGCAAGTCACTTGGGAAGGAGAAATGGACAACAGAGCCACACATCACACAGAGTGTGAGGACGACAGAGAGAAGGGCTATTAATGTTTCTGGCAAAGAATATCAATTTCTTCATCAGTGGAAGGAGTCCTTGTGAAATAAAAATCCATGTAAATTATCTCTTTATTTTTTTACTCATTCATTTTGGTGTTGACCTAATTCAGAGTGACATGAGCAAAGTTTTATTTAAAGCCAGCTAGTTGAGAAATGAGATGAGAAGTTTTGAAACACA
>WEKX01027475.1:45439-57564 GCA_013390025.1 Pitta sordida
TTTCCAGGGAAAGGTGTGAGGCATGATGTGTTTTATTTTTCTTTAACATATATTCCGATGTATACAATTGATATTGAGCTCTAAGTATCTCAGTCTTTGGTGTCATTATCTGTATAGCCCCCCTCTGGCTACAAGTTCCACACTTTCCCCACCTCACACCTATACTTGGAAAGGAAAAACAGATGAAAAAAGAGCAATGGAGATAACTCGCTTTTTAGTTGCATCATATCAGAGCCATCAGGTTTCTCAGATGAGGGCTTTAAGGGATCCAGAAGCACGGAGTGATGATGAAATTCCCCACTTACACTACTTTATGTTAAGAACACAAATATTGTGTCACACTTTACTGTCACCTGTGAAGACCAGCAGAACACTCCAAGTTATACGTAGAACAATTTTGTGCAAACAACAAGTGATGCAAAAGTCATTCATGATTTATTCCTTCTATTTATGTTGGGTTTAAATGACAATCCTTGCACTGGCAACACTTTAAATCATGTCTCTTACTTTAGGAATAAAATCCATTTTCTTTCATCTACTGATTGACAAACTAATGGCAAAATTTTCACTAGTCTTAAAACATTGAAGTTGTTAGAAGAGGAAAAAAGTTAAAACTCACTCATATCTGGAGAGTTTCAGTGTCACAATTACACTTAAGATTTCAGTTTATTCTCCTCATTGACCCCTTTCACAGAAGTAGGGCATATATTTATTTCTTCATTTCACTGGAAACCAGCTAATTAGCTCAGCTCATCTCTGTAAAGACCAAGCAGAAGTTTTGCTGGGAAGGAGGCATGTGAGGTAAGCATTAAATTCCACTACTTTACCTCATAGAATGTCTGAAATCCACCGGGATTTTGCAGTCAGAGTTTTAAGGTGTATTAACTACCCCATGGTAGGGATTTTCAAGAAAGACCAAAGCAAAAAAAGCAAATGGGATAGGAAGGTGATAATATACTCAGTGCACAGAAGCAAACGGGTCACTAGTTCATAGAATTGTCAACATTTTTGACACAGATAATTCTGAAAACATCCTCCAGTTTGATATCCATCTGGACCTAATGAGATTAGATACAGTAGACCCCCTTGAACTTCCATCCCCAGAATGTTTTCACCTTGCCTTTTAGATATGCTCACAAGGGAGATGTGTTGATCCTTTCATGTTAGACCTTAATTGGAGCACATATTCCCCTCCTCACTGCATCTGTTTCACTAGGGACTTTCATCAGACAAAGCAAAGGGCTTTTTCACTCTCTCAGTCCCCTTTAATACAGAGCATTCAGCTCCTTCTACAAAGTGTCTTCATTTTTTTTTCCCCCTGTTTTTGAGGTCTCCTACTCGTTCTACTATTGAAATGTTGTCTTTGTGTTGTCTGTCCTCTGTATTAACTTCTTGTGCATGAATCTGTCTGCTTCTATGTGAGTCTGCATTGGAGGCGAGAGTGAGGGCTCAGGCTACCTTTGCATTTCATTCCGGTTCTCTACATTTGTGAAAGCATTTTCCATTGGCATTGTAAAATGTGAGAGATTTTTATCTTTCATCTTTCAGCCTGTTCTCCACATCTATTCATGAACCTTCATCTCTGTTACCTACATTTTTTAGACACAGACATCCGCTTTTTTATTCCCCCAAATCTACTTCAGTCACACTTGCCTTATTACTTTTGCTTTGTGAGTCATTTTCAGGGAGTACTTCTTCTTTCCTTGTACCCTTTGTTCCTGTACTTTCTTTTCCCTCTTGTTAAATGCCACACAAAGACGTCTTTCAGTAGACAGAATGGTCCCCATCGGTCTGATAATCATGTTGGCTGTACTCATATAAATGTTATTAGGAACCAGAAGATTTGACCTTGCTGGTTGCTTCTCAGTGACTGTCATGGCTCAGATTTTGGATCTCAGCTGAGCAAATCATGTAAACATCTGCTGTTTTCTGCAAGAATGCTATTCTAGCTGATTTGATTCAATTCGATTTGATCCAATTCGACTCTATGTAGAGTGCAGCAATTCCCACAGTACTACATTATTTAATGCCTTCCGATACCACAGGGAACAACAAACATCGAACTCTTAAGTGTGATTCTGCTTCTCAGCTTCACTGACTTTTATGAAACCATATCTGCCAAAAAAGTGTAGGCAGAAAAAATAAGTGCACTAGTAATAGGATAATTTTATCCACTGCTTTCTTACAAACTATTTAAGAATTCCGTTTTATGAAACCAAAATTATAATATGATGACAACATTGAAGATAACTCTATCATTTGCAAACCAAAAGGCTTTACCTTATCCACATTTCACCACTGCTTGGATTGCAATAAATGGTTTTGAACTTAACTATGTCATTGCATATGACTATGTAAAGTACATGATCATGTTCAGAATGAATCCTGAGTTGCAGCTGTGTTTTCTTTTAAATGTGACTCTTAAGTGACTGCTTCAAAAACTGTAACAAACAATTTTACTATGATTGACTTCTGAATACAGCCTTTAATAACACTGGGACAGTGAGAGACAGTCTGATTTTACAAGGCTTTACCACACATGTTAGGAAAGTGACTTTCAAATTCATAAAAAGAATGAATTTCACAAAATCTATGGGAAATTTGTTTTAGATGTATAATTAAACATATATTTGAAAAGATTCAAATAGTTACTTGTAGAAGAGCAGAAAAGGCTCAATTCTAAAATAGTGTTCAGCATTTATCAGAGAAGAAAGACAGCTAAAATAGAGGCCACCACTCTTGAGACTCTGAGATAGCTAGATATATCAGACTATTCATTTAGATTGCATTACTGATCAAAGCATACCTTCCAAATAGGGTGTAGAAAAAAATGTTTCCGCTACAAGAAGGTATACTCTGATAATAAAATTCAATAATTACTTTTCTAAAGTGTCTTCCTCACCCAATTAACAGGCCATTACTGTCAAACATTTAGGACTTAACAGGTTATGTAGCACAGTGCAACAGACTGAGTAAAAAATGGAGTGCAAGAATTTTTCTGTACAGTCTAATTGTGAAGGATCAGTAGTTCCCTGTATCATTGTTGTCATGGCATTTGTGCTACAATGCTTGACCATAAAATCCAGATGCAGAATGAGAATGAGTCAAGCCTCCAGAGCAAATTTACCAGAGGTGTTCAGAGAGATTTGGTATTGTATGCAAAGACAGTCTGGTAGGACTTCACCGTCACCTCTGTCCAGAAAGATATGTGCATATGAGAGATTTAACTGCTCCAATTTGCAAGGACAGATTTAACAACTCTGTTTTGAATGCAGGCTTCCAGAGACTCTTCCATCCAAGAGCATACGTCTGAACGAGTCATCATACAACCAAAGAATGCGTTTGGTTCAAAGGGCCTTAGGGATCATCTTGTTCCATCCCCTGCCATGGATAGGGGTTCCATTAGACCAGGTTGCTCCAAGCCACATTCAACCTGGCCTTGAACAATTCCAGGGATGGGGCCACAACAGCTTCTTTGGGTAATCTGTGCCAGGGCCTGATCATCCTCACAGTGAAAACTTTCTTCCTAATAGCTGACTTAAACCTACTTTTTTTTTCAGTTTAAAGCCTTTAGTCAAGATTTGCTTTAGCTAGCTCTTTTCAGTGGGAGCAGCAAGACTCAGAGTTTTGAAAATTTGCTCTTTTGTTTTCAACATTAAGAATATTTTAAGTCCTGCAAGAAAAACCATGAAAGGTAGAATTTGAGTCTTAGATTGAATGCAACTTTTGAACAAACAATATGAACTCCTCTGCTTTAGGGTGAGACAAAGTGAAATGGGTATCCTGAAAACAGTCCAAGTGGAAAGTCACGTTGTTAGTATGACTTTCTACAATAAAAAAAAAACAACAAAGAAAATCAGATGTGTGCACGATCCAGTTTAAACCATTAGTGGAAACACTCACTAAAAGGCATTATATGGGTAGCTCAGTTAGTTGCTCACTTGTTTGAAAACAAAATGTCTGTTTCCTTTTGTTAAAAACAAATCTCCCTTTGTTTCAGCACCTTCTGCCTAAGTACTTCAGCACATTGCATTATACACACTGTGAAATTTGGGGGTGTAAATCTTCCCTCAGTGTAGAGCCCTTGTTTTTTGTTTATAAAAAATAGAGTGTAAGGGGACATAAAAAGTAAGTGAATCAAGCCCTCAGCTAGCATTTAATTGATAAGAACTAAAGCTAATATTAGATAACAAATAAATGGTCTGTTGCACAGGCATTTAATTAAACACCAAATTAATGCAGTAATGACCTACTGGAACTAACAGCCAGAAATGCTTTACTGCAGGCAAGCATCTGGAATGTTTCACCTTTTTTTTTTTTTTTCCCTCTTCCCTCTAGTACAAATACATTGAAAAGGCATACATGCATTTTTAATACTAGTCTGGAGGGTTTCCGCTTTGTCCTTTGCCCTATCTGAAACCCTGACATCACCGGACACCAAACTATCTTTGCCAGTATCTCTGCCTTGAATAGGCAGAGAAAAAAAATGGCAAGTTAGTTTTCCTTTCTTTCCCCCCTCCACACCACCCTTCTGTGTCATTATCTAGTTGAAACTCAGCCCTGTACACCTTGGGTGATTACACACTGCCCAGAAGATTAATTGCAGACAGTACTTTGGGTAATGGTCTCAGGTACGAGGCCTACCATACCATGGAGAAGGCACAAGAATCAATACATTTCTTTATCTGTACAAGTCCATGTCTATAAAAGTGCTTTCAATCATACCCCAGAATATCTGAGAGATGCAGGAGATTAACTGTGTTCTGAGACACTCAAAAAGCCTTCTGTCCAAGACAAAATATGCAAGAGAGTCTTTAAGGGGGCTTCAATAATGACTTGTCATCCTCTGCCACGATATATGAAGTTATCCTTGTAAGACAAAGTAAACTTAAGAGGCTCTTAGTGTATGTTTATGTGTGTGTGTGCATGTGCGTGTGGGTGTGTATATGAGTTACTGACTTTGGAGTCAACTCATCTGGTCCAGAACATTAAAATGTGCCAGCAGTGTGCCCAGGTGGCTAAGAGGGCCAATAACATCCTGCCCTGTATTAATAACAGTGTGATCAGTCTGACTAGGGAAGTTATCTTTCCCCTGTACACAGTGCTGGTCAGATCACATCTTGAGTACTGTGTGCAGTTCTGAGCTCCCCAGTTTAAGACGGGTGTTGAGCTGCTTGAGAGGGTCCAGAGAAAGGCAACAAGGATNGATTGCTGTTTACAACTACTCGAAAGGAGGTTGCAGTCAGGTGGGTGTGAATCTCTTCTCTCACTCTGATGACACCAGAACAAGAGGACATGGCCTTAAACTATGCCAGGGGAGGTTTAGACTGGATGTTAGGAAGAGTTTCTTCACAGAGAGAGTGATCTCTCATTGGAATGGTTTGCCCAGGGAGGTGGTGGAGTCACCATCCCTGGAGGTGTTTAAGAGAAGACTCGATGAGGAACTCAGTGACATCATCTAGATGGTGGGAGGCTTGGATGTATGGAGCATGGTGCCCATGGTTCCACACTTGTGGGCCTGATCCCTGCATGGGCATTTGCTTGGGAGTTGAACTAGATGATCCTGCAGATCCCTTCCAACTCAGAATAACCTGTGAACCTGTGTCAGGTCTACAGTCACCTTGGTTTTCTCTGCAGTCAGTGGAAAGATATATCCATCTCCCTTCAGGAGCTGATGGAAATACTGGGCGAGCTCCACCTCTCTTCCCCTGGATTTATAAAGGCTATGTGTGACTTATCTCAGCTAAATACTGGCATAAAATAGATGTGTCAGGGTCTACATGTCTGTCAAAAAAAGTTTAACAAGTTTATGATTATTAATTCAGATTTGTGCTTTAGACATCCCACTTCTAGGCAAGTCTTGTTCCAGTTTCAAGCCTTTCTAGTTTTTGCTCTTAACAGAAAGAAGGCTGCTGTGTGGAACAAGAACATTCACTTTTGCCATTGCAACACCATTTGAGTTCAAACATTCATGCAAAGCGTACGAGGTAAAAACTGAGGCAAACACATCTTCAGTTATTATCTCACTAATTATTATATGAACAATAGAGGAAATGGGGGGACAAATATGCAAATGTTTCCCCACACTTCACATAGAATTTGATGCTAGTTAGGTACAGAAATTATTCTAAGGTCTTGGAGCAAAAGTCGATTTCTCACACAGCACAGAAGATGCAAACCAGATCTATGTAAACATGTTATTTGATAGACAGAATTTCTCTTCAGAAAGGATTTTTTATCACCAGGTTGTAACTCTGTTTATCTGTGGACTACGTGGTATGGGACAGAAACAGAATCAATCTTGCATGCAGCATCTCCGGTGTGCTCATCTTCAGATCACAGAATCACACAGAATATTATGAGTTGAAAGGGACCCACAAGGATCATCTAGTCCAACTCACCATCTAACACCCGTGCACAGACTGAAAGCCCATCGCAGAGCGGTAACACAACCTAGTTCCTTCTCAGTCTAGCAGGCCACTCCAAGCCAGAAGGGACCCAGGGCCATCCAGCCCCACACCCCTGAGCTAGACCATGTCACTAAGCTGCTCATCGAGTCTTTTCTTAAACACCTCCAGGGATGGTGACTCCACCACCTCCCTGGGCAGTCCATTCCAATGTGCAATCACTCTCTCTGTGAAAAACCGCTTCCTAACATTAAGATTAAACCTCCCCTGGCGTAGCTTGAGGCCGTGCCCTCTCGTTCTGGTGTCGTCAGCCTGGAAGAAGAGGTCCACACCCNCATCCATATCATCAGATGTTTTTTTCATCAGGCTACATTGACAAAAATGTTCGTATAGTACTTAGCGCAATGTGCTCCCAGCTGGTAGAAAGCCAGTTTTGAAGTAGGGATTTAGATATCTCTTTTACAAATCTACATTAGACTGAGGGATTTGTGGTGTTATCAATAGAATACTAGTCAAAACTGTCAACGAGTCTAGAACACTATTAATTTCAACTTAAAACAAACACTTGCATTTTTAGAACAGAATAATGCCCTAAACTCCATTTTCTATACTGACTAGGTCCTCACTGCCCATGGATCAGATTACAAACTTGACATCAAGTGAATTTATCATAAACTTGATATGAGCATAATAGTTATCATAGTAATAACAATAATCATATTAATAATAATAATCACAACAACTGCAAAGAAATTGAAGAGATTCATAATGGTTCTGATGATTCAGTAGGTGGCTGAATGCTGAATGAATCTTCCAGCCTCTGCCTGGGAGTTAAGTGTCACT
This sequence comes from Pitta sordida, assembly GCA_013390025.1. NCBI lineage: Eukaryota > Metazoa > Chordata > Aves > Passeriformes > Pittidae > Pitta > Pitta sordida. The sequence goes on from WEKX01027475.1 coordinate 52,690, forward strand.
GAAGTCATTGTTTTTTGGCTGAGGGATAAATCTGAGACCTTTACTTGCCATTGTAAGCTCTTATCATTTTATAAGAAATAAGAGTTGACCTCAGGGTCTTTACCACATGACAAAGGGGAATTATAATCTAGTTACTTAAATTCCTCTTGCAGCTTCCAGTACAGACCATCTATATCTTTTCCCTGTTATCCATAGTTGGGAACTAGCACTATCCATTGAAAAAGTAATTCCTTCATGCTGTATAGAAAGCAGTAAATTTTCATATGCTATATGCATACACAAACACGTCCATGGAAATGCATAATTACTCACACAGTCTTCAGGCAAATTCCATTCCTGTTTATAGTCACTGACTCTTACTGTGATCACTTTGATGCTTGGCTTGAGAGCATTTATAATGATATAAGTATGAAAAACTCCTGAACAAGGAGTAAATTCACCTTTCTTTTTTTACTCAGGTAATAGATAAAGTGCTAGCTACACCGTGCTCTCAACAAAAGTACAGGTAACACCTCCAATCAGAGCACTGAACAGTACTAATTAGTTCATTAAACATCTCAGCATTCCTGTGGGGTAGGTATGTGCTTTATTATCCTCAAGTTAGTTAGGTAGAGTTGACTACCTCAAAGACACACTTATGGTAAATGAAGGAACTCTAACACTTACTCCTTTGTTCTACTGGGTAAATAGACAATAGTTCAAGGTAGCTTTATTTCCATGTCCCATTATCTTTGTTGTTTTCGGTGTGTCATGTGACAATGTAAAAACAATGCAAGAAGTCTCTTTTTCAAGGGTGAAAATAGGAATTGTTAAAACAGGATGGCTTCCTCTTATAATAAAGGAAGTTTTGTTGTAAATGTAGAGCTCCTGTTAACAGACAATTTTGTTCCCCATACTCTTGCACCTTTTCCTGGAAAGTTTGAAGGAAACCATGGTGTGACTTTGAGAACAAACCCAAGCCTTTCCAATGCAGCCTGCATTGTACACATATGTACACAGTATATAAGCTGATGCTACTAGGGATAAGGCATCTGGAATATCAAGTTCAGATGGCTCAGAACCAGATTGAGCTCATAAAATGAACATTACCACAGCCACAAAACTAACCGAGGTAATCATGTACTATTTAGACAAGCAGCAGCATTGCCCTTTGTGAAGGGCTTTGGAATGTGCAAGTCAAGTGTATGGTTGCATAAAGATTGGGGATATTACACCCAGATAAATCCTCAGAAGACAACAGCATCATTAACTATTTACATTGTGACTCTATCCATTATCACATTTGACAAACAGTTTAATTTCAAGGAGGAAAAACAAAAATAAAAAATAAAACAAACACACAAAGGCACAAAGAATGAAAGAAGAAAGCCTTGCATCAACAAAAGAAATTCAGAAATGAACAGGGGGCAAGACGTCAAGCACTTCGAAGGAGAAAGGTGGGAAACAAAAGATTCTGCTCCTTTCCTTGTTCTCTTACTTTCATTTGAGATAAATCATGACTGTTTATCAAATTTAGAATTTAATACATAATCACAGAATCACCAAATTAGTAAGATTGGAAAAGACCATAGAGATCATCGAGTCCAATCTATCACCCATCACCTGTTACCTAACCTGTCATCCTGCTACCAACACACCATCCTACCAATAACACACTGCTCTAACATATACAATGTGGCACTACTTTGAAGACATGCAAAGAGAAACGAAGAGCCTTTAGTCCCAGCCCCATTCTTCACAGTGAATTGTACAGTCACTTGCAGCAATGACAACAGTCAATTTTACCAATAGATGATCAATATATATCACATCCAAAATATCAAAGTAATTATTAAACTCAGTGGTTTAGGTATCTAAAATTAGTGTGAGGGGTAATTTGGTCTCTGTGTGACTCATCTGCTACTATTTTGACCAGACAAGGCTCATAATGTATCCATTTCTTTGAAAAGGCACAAACTATAGGAAGCTGGTGTGATTTTTCTGGCTGTTTAAACCAGATCAGGAATATGTACTGAACAACTAACAGAAGCTACTGCATGAAGCACAAAATGCCTGAGCAATTTCAGCCATTTCAGTTAAGGTCAGAAGACTCCTGGGGAAAAACAGATTTCTTAAACATCAGCTGTAGCACGTTACGGCAATACATTGTGTTAGTTTCTGTGTCAGATTAAGGTGAGAAAATCCTTTTTATGTAAGAAATTGTTAGAGCTGTCCAACAAACTGCCGGGTAGCTCAAATTTTAAGGCATATATGCCATGCAAACTCAAAGTTAGGATGAGAGGAAACAGACTCAAGTTGCATCAGGGAAGATTTAGATTGGTTAGTACGAAAGGTTTTTTCAGTGAAAGTGTAGTTGAGCCCTGGCAGAGGCTGACCAGAACAGTGATAGATACTCCATTCCTGGAGGGATTTAAAAGATGTGTGGATGTGGTTCTGTCCTGGGTCAATTAAGATGAAGCAGGAATTAAATTTAGAAATACTTGAATTATATATGGAGAGAGAGAAATAAGAACTTTACTGGAAGAAAGGAAAAAAATTAATATAACAAATATATATATATATATGTGTGTGTGTTTGAACAATAACAGAATATTAAAAGAAAAAAGAACCAAAACCCCACACTGGAACAATGANCCTATTGTTTGTTCCAGTAAAAAGGAGAAAAGTTTTACAATAGAACAAAAGGCCTCTCCCCATGACAGGTTCTTAGGAACATGGTTTGGTTATGGCTCAGCAGTGTTGGGTTAATGTTTGGACTTGATGATCTTAGAGGTTTTTTTCAACCTAAATTATTCTATGATCCTAACAAGTAAGGTATAGACCTGAAGAGCAAGTTTCTCCAGAGCTGTAAAGCTGCTCAAACAGGTGTAATGAGAACATGAAACTGTGATCACGAAGAAGACATTTTCTTTTTTAATAAACTCAACAAAACACTTTGCCAGTCATCCAAATATTATTTCCTTGTAGATGTGGTTTCTCTGAGAAGAAATGCTCTCATTGTGGAGAGAGGGACAGTTCCCACTGCATTTAGAAGAATACAAAAATTTTCACATCTACCAAATTATGTAGTCTCTTACTTCAGTCCTGTCAACTGGGGACAAAAGGTAAACGTCTTCATACTCATATTATAAGGATGAAGGCATGAATAAAAATGTAAGCTCTTATGGCAGTCTGCCTGTAAATATGTGATACATACACAAGAAAAAGAATTAAGCCACTACATTTCTTTAATTGTGTCCATTTTCGTATGTCATTTATTATTTTCTACTACATTTTTCATTTCCTAAAGGAGAGTACATGCTTAGTGAGCACTTATTAAATGCTCTCTTTTTGATTCATTAGGGAAAATACAGTCTCATGATATGTTTACTACATATTATTTAACTTTTATTTTGAAGATAGAAGCATTTATTTCTTTCCAAGCTTTTCAGCAGTTCTCAACAATATACCATCTCTCGGCTTTGTAGGCATGAATATATTTTACTTCACAACAAGACTAAAAATGTACTACAGTGAATCCTCTCTGTATCGCGCCTTCTCCTTCACGACCTCGGCCATTTGTGATGTGAATTTATAGCGGTTTTGATTCCACCATATGCGAGTTTATGCCGCTCATGCATGCGTACTGACTCTGCTCCACCGAGAGGCGGTGCTGGAGCTCCCTGTGGGGCGGCGCTGGCCCGGCCCCACGGGGACGGCCAGGAGTCCGGCTGTCCGCTGTTACTCTAAGCACAACTTTGGAACTGAAACCCCCAACGGGCACATGCTACTGTTTCCATGGCCACAGGGGGGGAGGGCAGTGCCACAGGAAAGTGGGGCTGGGCTGGGCGAAGCAGCTATGCTCACTCCACTGCCACAGCTGAACCCCCCCACCCCGTAGGGCGCTGCTGGCAGTGCCCAGGACAGGCGGTGTGGGGCAGGATGGGACGGGTGGCGCGGGACGGGGCGGGCGACACAGGACGGGTCAGACCGCGTGCGGCAGGCATATGCACTGGGGCTGGGGAGAGGGCAGGAGCAGCGGCACGGGGTTTGGTCACGACGGACCGCGGGATCTCAGGGTTGGGAGGGGGTCTCCCGAAGCAGAGGGGACTCAGAAACGGTTCCCTTTCCTTCCCCGTGTTCAGAGAGTCCAAAGGAAGAAGCAAAAATATGCCCCAGAGCCCTGCGGAGTTCTGCGGGGTGGGGCAATGGGTGTGGCCTGCATGCATATTAACAACCTGCAGTTCTCTGCGAGATTAATATTTTGCGAGTGCTGTTGCCTGTCTTTTTCCTCACAATGGAGGAGGTATAACGGTATATAGGTGAGGATATTGAGACAAAAAGTGCTAAACTGAAAAATACCATCTAATTTTGAGAGTGTATTTTCATAAGAAAATAATAATAATATGACCCAGTTTTTCCTCTTAGTCCCTTAGAGAGGGGCAAAACCATTTCTGAGGGCTTCTTATACAGCCTCCACCTCTGCTGCCCCAAGAAGGAGGACAAGCCAGGAGTTGTATTTAAGGTGACACAGGTACTGGGGACCAGGAGTGAGCTGAAATGTGGCTCTGGAGTCATGGAGAGGGTTTGGATGGTGATTTTGACTGAGGCTGGTCTGAGACATGAAACCCTGAGAGTATCCATGGAACTCAACAAGTTGTAATCATTCTTCCCATCCCTTTCTGCTTTTCGAACACAATCGGCCCTCTTGCACATCGCGCCCCCCATATTGGGGCTTCAGATCATAGCGGCATGATGTTTTAGTGATGTAGGAGACCCATTTCGCAACCTGCAAAATGATCATGACATTAGAACCAGTCAGCATGGATTTAGGAGAGGTAGGTCTTGCCTGACAAACCTGATCTCCTTTTATTATCTGTTGACTCACCTGGTTGA
>WEKX01027476.1:4002-36593 GCA_013390025.1 Pitta sordida
TATCACCTGGAGAAGGTTAAAATCTAGAAAGTCCATTAGGCTGCTAACCCTTGTTTGTACTGTCTGAAAATTCTCCCTTCTCCCATCTCTTTATTTTCAAAGATACATTAAGACTGAGGTACTGATTTAAAGCATGTTAGTAATTTGGATTTACTTGTGGTTATAGCAGTCAGATTTGTAGTTATTTATTATTTTGAGGCACTAAGGAAATTGGCTGTGAGCATTTATATTAAGTATTGTTCTGGTTCCACATATTTCGGTGTGTTTGCTGCTATGTTATTATACACCCTTGGTGAATACAAAGATGCTTATGAAATGTTAAGGCTGACTGTATTTAATTTCATGTCAAGAAGGGCTCCCTGCCACAGTGTTCAGCTGAGCCATTGTGAATAACCATCAGTCTCAAACACTGACACAAAGCGCTTTTGTGTGTGTGTGTGATGTGAGTGTTTTTGTGGATTCAAAGCCTTTTTTATTTTTTTGGTGTATTTTTTAATTCTAAAACAACTAGGCTTTCAGCTCTTCAGAATTGGCAGAGCAGTTCTGCTTTGCTGCTGTTTGGGTCTGCTAAAATGGGGTGTAAAAATCCTGGTTGTATGATTCACTTTCTGGGGTTGATATATCTGGACCTTAACAGTTCCATGAATACGTTTTTAAATTTATATATATACAAAATAAATGTATAAGTTTATTACAAAATCATGTGCCAGTCTTCTTTCATTGAGCTTTCATATTCATTTCACGTCACTGTTGGAATATATATGAATAACTTTTTCATAATATCCTTCTGCTAGGAATAGTGTTTTGTAATAGTAAAGTCATCAGGAAGATAAAATTCAGGAAACAATTTGGCCACAATTAAGTGGGAGGCAAAAATAGCATTGTGACAACAAAATTGGATTCTTGTTTAAAACACATGCAATAGAAGGTTTGCCAGTCTTCAGGAAGCAAAAAATGCCATTAACCAGCACCAGTGTTTAGCTGCTTGCTAATACTGGATGTGATTTCTAATTGCTTCTGTAGTTTGTCATTGTTTAACACAATCAAATCTAATTGTCCAGAAAATTTTTCTTGGATCGTCATAGACTATGACTATGTTTTTACTGTTATTGTTCCAGCTTCTTTTTCATCACCCCAACCTTTACTGCTTCATTAAGTCTTAAATTAGACTTTGACAATCAGCCTATTTTATTGGAATTATCAAAAGAAAGAAATTTACATGGTAAAGTCGAAGGGGAGGCTCCAGCAGCATATTTTATTTCATGCTTAGCAGTTCCTTGAGAGTTATCAAAGTCAGGGAGCCTTTATTTGTAATTAAATACTCCTCACTTTAAAATCGTGACTAATAAATGTCAAGTGCAAGAAGAGGCACTATTATTCAGTGAAAGTCCTTGGATATGTTTTAGGGTGGAAATGTGTAGGCATGAAGGTTGTTAGTTTTTGAAATGTTGTACAGTGGGTTTCATTACAAAATCCTGAAGTTAACCACTTCAGATAAAGCTCAAAAATCATTGAGACATTTGGGGAGCTCTTATCCTACAGGAAGCTCTTGACATTTATGGTAATTAAAAGCGAAGGTATCTATTAAATACCTAAGTTGTTCATATAAACACCAGACTGATGTGCCACTGTAAGAGTTTTATTTGTCTTAATTAGAGATGGTCAGAACTGTTTAGTAAAACTGTTTTCTGGGTTTGGTGGTGGTGGCTGAGTTCTGTTACAATGAGACCCAAAACCTTTGAGGAAACACTGACATAAATGCTGTGGGAGTCACCTGGAATGTGATTTAAGGTTCTTGCAATTGATAGATCCAGTTTGGTTGCTACAACACAAGGATTTGCCATCCCTGGAGCAACTCTCCTATAAAACAGGCTCGGAGAGTTGGGGTTGTTCACCTGGAGGAGAAAAGTCTTCAAGGAGACCTTAGAGCCCCTTCCAGTGCCTAAAAGGGTGACAATAGAGTGAGAAGAGGGACTTTGGACAAGGGCCTGGAGTGACAGGGCAAAGAGTAGTGGTTCAAAGTGAAAGAGAGTAGATTTGGATTAGATATTAGGAATAAATTCTTGACTGAGGCTGCTGAGACCACAGATTGCCCAGAGAAGCTGTGGCTGCCTCATCCCTGGAAGTGTTCAAGGTCAGGTTGGAGCAACCTGAGATAGTGGAAAGTGTCCTTGCCCATGGCTGTGGGGTTGGAATTATATGAACTTTAAGATCCCTTCTAACCCAAACCCTTTCATGATTCTTTGATGATTCTCCCTTCCTTGCTCTTGTGTGTGCTCCTTATGGTCTGTTGTGGTGTAGGTGTTCTGTGACTTGCATGTTTTTTTTTGTTTGTAGCGAAGATCAGGAAAATAGACACTTTTCAAAATCTCTCAGTTGATTTTGGCCTCAGTGTCCTGTCTGATTGTCCTGATCCTGATTTACCAGCATTAACTCAAGTATTAGGATGTAAGAGTGTCTGGAGACAATTGTGCTTAGAGCCAAATTTTGAAAATTTGCTTTCCTATTGGGCAGCATTAGCAAAATCTTGTTAGTTCTTAGTACAGTCTTAAAGGTGGCAGGAATTAGGTTTAGCCTGTAGAGAAAAACATTATTATCACCGCTTACTTGATTCTAACTCCCTTTGACTAAAACTTTCAGAGTGCACCAAAACATATTTCTGTCCATTCTTGCCCATTGCTATGACATTTTGGGACTTTTCTGCCATGCAGTATAACAATCTCTTGGTTGGGATTTTTATATTGGCTTTTTTCCTTCTGGTTTTTTGCTCCCCTTGAAGTGAAAATGCTGTGTGCATTTGGATTTATGTGACAAATAAGGAGGAATCAAAACTATATCTGGTTGAGCTAACATGGATCAGATGCTTTAACCACTGTGTTATATAGTAATAGCACAGTAATTGAAGCACAGCCATAGAAGGAGCATTGTAATTGGAAAGGCAGTTTTTTGCCAGTGCTGAAAGACTCCCCTACAAAATGGTGAAGTCTCTTCCCAGTTGGCAGGTTTTTTCACACTGGACAGTCCATTTGGTGGTGATAGCAACAACCAGAATAAAAGACTTGGCAGCAGAGGAAGCTGTGGCACTTTATTATAAGCTCTTAAGTATAATAATAAAAATTATGTTTTGGGTGCCATTTAAGTTCAGGTTAGAAAATTACTTTAAAGGATGTTATAGAAACATGTTTCAATGCATTGATTAGATCTTGAGCGTGTGATTTTCAAATTTGATAAATATACCATGCTCTCTCCTCCGTTTGTAAATGTTAAGTCTTTTCAGTGCACTTTTTGATGCATTAGGTTTTCAATACTTACTTTTCCACACATGCCCTGGAGAAAAGCATGCAATCTACTGTTACTCTGTGGTAAACTGTATTTCAGTGTAGTCTGTTTCAAATTAAATGAAATTGTTTATTAGTTTTGCAGTTCTGGAGAGCAGAGGCACCCTTGGGTTTTTATTGAGCTGATGAGGGATATGTTAGCCTATACATCCAAAGAAGACTGATGCTAATTGGACTTTTCACTTTGATAAAGTCCTTGGTTTCAATGATGATACGCAGGTTAGCTGCATCTTTTAATTAACAACAAAAAAAAATTAAAATCCTCTGCTGGAATTCCCTAACTGTTGAGCAGTTTCTATATGCAAGTATGCTCTCTTGTGGTAATCCATTTAATTGAATCCTCCAGCAGTTCTAATTTTTGACCAGTTTTATTTAAAATCATGATATTTTAGATCTATAATTCTTTGATCATGTCATTATTTTCAGGGTTTGCAGGGTTTGGTGTGTGTGACTGTATTTATTTTGCAGTTCTGCAAATGCAGTGTTCGAGCAATGTATGACTTTCCTGGTTTCATCCAGCTTGCTGTGGAATAAGGTGTTATTTGACAATGATGAAATGATTCAGGGTGAAATGCTTGTTTAGGTTCTAAACATCAGGTAATAAGGAGGGATTCTAGTTCTGATGCATCTTTATCAAATTCTAGTAACTGGATGATTTGTGCTTGTTGTGACAGGTAAAATTCTGGTTAATTGAGTCCAAGTCTCAGAAATTTAGTCGCTCTAGACTTGTCTGGTAATCAAGAGTGGAAACAAAAAAAAGGCAAAACAACCCAAACTTCACTCTGACGTGGGTATTCCTGGATGGTGTGAGTGCAAAGGTTTGCTCAGCATTGTGATAGGACTATCACAAGTATACATATGAATTCAGGAGGCATAAAACCAAATACATCTCAGTTCCCTCCTCAAAAAAATCGGCAAGACTTCATGATGAGCTTAATATGAATGAAATAGAATTTAATAAATGGTTAAGATAGCTGTAATCTTCTAAATATTTCTTATATGACAGCTGGAGTTTCTGCCCAGATCTTTTGCCAACTGAATAATTTCAGTCTAGGTTTACATACTTTGGGAGTGCGAATACCCAAATGTCAGTAATAACACGAGATTATGTTCACGTAACCTCAGTCGTGCAAGTCATGTATTCTTCCCTTCAAGGGAAATAAGTCTGTAAAGAGGAATTTCATGGCCATGAAATTCTGAAATCAGCTTAAAACCAGAAACACTGGGCACATTTCATGTGAGCACAGCTGCTGTTGACTTTTGTGCGACTGTTGACTTCTGTGGAATTTTTGGCAGGCTGGTGACTGAAAGATCACATTCCCATGGTCGCAGAGATGATGTGATGTGTGCTGCTGTGCATGAACATTTGATGTCAAAGCAATCAATTCTGCAGCAGGTGTGGGCCTTAGTGGAATGGTCTTATAAGGCAAATAATTTGGATGAAGTTGGAGAGGAGATGGATGGGATAAGAGCATATTGGAGTCACACCTTCCAATTGCAGGAGCTTAATTTTGTTGAGATGGACAGCATTTTTAAAGGAAGTTTTTGATACATGTTTGTTATTTGTTTTCTTATTCTTTAGTATCAGTTATGGTTTCATTCTGTGAGAACTGAAACATGCAACTGTCTTCCAGTTTTCTTCTGTTTTTATGTAACCCGAAAATGTTTAAAAGGTTGAGCACGTGACACATTGACTCAGCTGGTCATGAGATCTTAATAGGACCTTGAGCTGAAATCTGTGCTAGAAGCTTCATATAAATACTTCATGGAGAAACTGAATATTATTTTAAGGGCAGAAGTTGTTTAAACAGCATCAGCAGATTCAAACTATAGAAGGCAGATAGTAAATCACTGTTTACTTCACTGACTATATGACAGTGTGAATTTGGAGTTTAAAATAATGCTGAACTACTGTATGTTCCTACACAACCGTGTGCTAGTGGTGCTGGTTTACTGCATCTTGCTGGAGATAACATTCCTGTGCAGCCTCTTTTACCTGTAGCACAGGAGTATTCTCAGGTGAAATTATTTTCCATGGGGCTGATTGTTGTACTCAGCAGTCATCATCTCTTGCAGGGGTTTTCAACTTTCAAGACCAATCACTTGTAATTTTTCTTGCCTGTGTTAGGTAAGGATGAGGGATGCACAGCTGGTTAATGTGGCTCACATGTGCTTCCAGCTGGGCAAGAGAAATTAATGGTTTGCAGTAAGTTAAGGTCTGCAGGAAGAGTTTGGAGAACATTGTTGACTGTGAATCTCACTCCTTTCTGGATCCATTACTCCTGTCTTCTTTGGCCTCTCCATATTTTCTCTGCTTCTTCTCCCCAGCCCTTCTTGTCCCAATCTGCTTTTGTTGTGCTATGAACTTCATTTCCCCAAAAGCAGGCATGCTATGGTGAGATTTTGTGTTTGTTGTTGGTGAATTAATTAAATCACATTTCAGAAGCCTGTAGAAACATCTGCTCTTGGATTGAGAAATTCAGAATTTTAACCCACAGGATCAAAATCCGTCAGTTGTAGGAGTGTGGAGCCAGATGCCATGCAGTGATAGTTCAGCAATCCAGCCTGTAGACTGAGCTGGCTACCATGTAAACTGTATGAAAATAACTTTTTTCCACTCTTTTACAGTCTGTCTTTTTGCCAGTTCTTCCTTTAGTGTCCAGTGTTCAGAACCCTCATTGCTTTGTTATTTTTTCCTGGTATGATTATGAGGTTAACTCTTTATAATGCACATTCCTATGTCTAGAACAGTAAGAGGATGGAAGAGAAAGTCTTTCCTGTAGCAGGTTAATGTATGAAGGGTCACCTAAACTTTGGGCAGAAGGTGAATCATATGGGAGTTGTATTGGTGTTGCAATTGGAAGTGTTTTAAAGACCTGAGTGATATTTTATCTTTACTTTTCATTCTTACTTCTGCCTTTCAAAGGATGGAAAGAATTTGGTATCCTTCTTTTCCCCAGTATATAAAGTTATTTCTGTGCTGGAAGTAAATAGACAGGCACCAAAGCTGGAGACAGTCTTTCTTCCAGGTGGGTGATTTTGAAGTAATTAATTCAGTCATATGCAGAATCCTGTTTTCTTAAAAGCATTCTGATTTTTGCATGTCTGCTGGTGAGGTTTTCTGTGCGTGAACCTTGAAACAAATTTCAAATATATCAATTTTCATGGCTCCATTTGTCAGTTTGGCACCAGTTCATTCTGAGCTTGATGCTAAGCACAGTTATTGTAAGTTATTAACTATGCTTACTGTAAATCACTCAAATCTGCCCAGCTCTTGCAAAGTGATGTGAGTCTCACATAGTGGTGCTGGTACATGTGTTTGTGACACATGCTGCTCTTCAGAAATTACCTTTATTTTCAGGTTTTCAAGAAAAAGAATACTGTTTGGTAGAGAGGATAATTTTAAGCAGTGTTTCTGTCTTGTGAAGAAAATTATTGAGCATCTGGTGCTCCTAATATTTTACTTTTTATCGTTCAAATGTGAGCTGTTTCTGTTCTCTGATCCTTAAAATCAATCCCTCAGCTGAAAAACATGCAGAAATAACGGGTTATTCTTGATCTTTAAAGTAACAGAGGCGCCAGCTGGAATCTGGAACCTTTTGCATTTGGTTGCTCCCTGCAAACAGGCTCATCTCACAGCCCAGCCTCTGCCCCAAAATGCTTAAATTGACATTTAATGGCAGTAGGTGTAGCTGGAGGAGCACAAGGTGAGGTGCAATGGCTGAGCCTGGCACAGTGAGCAGGAGTCACAGCTGCTTCTCTATTGTCAGGCGGTCATCCGGCATTAGAGCCCAAATAGAGCCTTTGGGGGGGCAAACTTCCACACACATGTGTATGGCTCCATTCCTACATGTCAGCTCCCCTCTCAGAAGCTGTGTTGTGAGGCAGGGACACACTCTGGCTGAAAAGTCACAAAATTCCCGATGTGTTGCCTCCAAGTGGGAAAACTGCAGGTGTGTCAGCAGTGAAGCCATTGCCTCTGGGGTGAGTGTGAGCACTGCCCAGAGACTGTCTGTGATCCTATTAGAGAAAGCCAAAGCTTGAACTATAGTAGGCAGGGGGGAAAAGAAAAAGTTCCGAGAGGGAGTTGGGGAAGAAGGTGAAGTAGAAGAGGAGAGAAGCCACGTGTGTCCTAGCTAAAGGAAGATCTGTCATGGCTCAAGCTGGGACTGCAGGAAGCAGCTTCCAGTGCTTGCTCGATGTGTCTGCAGAAGGTTAAATCACACGTGTGGTGTATGTTAGTGGTCCCTGGAGGTTTCTGTATTGATCTGTGTCTTAATAATGCGTAATAGGCAATCAGAGCTTTCCTAATCCTTTCACAGACATACTGTCAGTGAGAGTCGTGTATCACACTGCTGGCTGTGTGTGACCTGCCCTCCACCAACACCACAGTGGCTTTTGCTTCCACTGGGGCTGCTCCTGATTAATCCAGTGGAGGATCAGTTTTGTGTTTGGAGCGATTGTAAGTCACTGTTCTGTGGCCTTTCAAGAAGACAAGACACATCTGCAATTTACTACAGGGCCTAGGATTACTTTATTTTATGTTTCTTGGAACCTGAGCAAGAGTGTTGGGTTTGTATTATTAGCCAATTTGCGTGTTCTGCCCTGTTCAGGCTTTGCTGTCATTTATAAGTCTCTTTTGTAGAATGGTTTAGGATGGGATTTTTGTTTTAGATGCTGAACTTACTGGAACTTTGCAATTCTGATGTCATCTCTGTCCCACGTATTGGAACTTCCACTTCTAGCAATGTATGCTCTTAAATGAGTGTGGTCTTTATGGGTACTTGCTGGTGGCATAGCGAAGTCTGGCAGCAGCTTACTGCAAGTGTACATCACAGCAGTGCAGTGAGTTTATAGTTACAGACCAAGCAAAGGAGATTTCAGAATTACTTACTGCTGTTGGACACCATCTGCAGTATTTGTCATTGTCGCTGCTGTTAAATATGTATTTTACCCTTTGCCTTTGAGAGTATTTAATTTATAGCACAGGCTAATAGAAATTTGTGTGATTGTGTTACTACTGTGCCTAAGTACTCATTGTGTAAACTGATTCTGATTTTGCATTTGACAACAGCAGAAGTTAATTAGATTGCCAAAATAATGCAACAGCAACAATAGCATAGAATTTGGCTTATAGCACTACTGTAAATTTCTCGCTATTGTTTCCTGGCTATTCTTTTTATTTTTCCATCTCTGTTTTTTTCCTTTTTTCCCCCCCTTTTTCTAGTAAAGGCATGGTTAGTCATGGCTTTCTTTGTGTTAGTTCTTTAATAATAAAAATAAAAGAAAAAGCCAGTGAGGTGAAACCCCATTTAATTTGCTCAGGAAGTAGGAGAATTGCAGGCTATTCTGGGTATTTTGAGTTCAATGTTTAATGTTTTATTTATATCTAGCATAATAAATATGCTGACCAATAATAAGTCAGCAAAACTCAGTGTAGCTGAGCTCTTCAAAATGCATCAGCTCCTATTTTTCCTCTACTTTTGGACAGATGATAGGCTGCTGGTGCTGTGGTTTATCAGGTGGATATCCCCATGCTGGGATTGTCCAAGGAGGATAAAGAGAAGAACATCGGGGGCCTGAAGCTGAGAACTGAGGAACACTTGTGTGGGCAGGGAAAAGGGCAGATCTGTGATGTATGTCCCACATCCATGGCATGTCCTAGCCATGAAACTCCAGGCAGGATCCAGTGGCCATGCACCTTCTCTCCTGCTGAGTTAGGGGCATTGAGTGCTCCTGATCTCAAGCAGTGAGGAGGAGGAGGGTCACTCGTGATGGGGCTGTCTCTCTCTGTAGAGGTGCTTCTTTAGTTATGAGGGAAAAAGAGATTCTTCTCCCTGTCCATGCCCTTTGTGAAAACATGGGCTGACTTAAATGCAGTGTCTTCTGAATGATGAGATGAGGTGGCACAGTTTAGGGCTGGGCAGAAATACCTCACGTAATTCAGGGTAAGGCAGCTGAATTGCAGTCTGGTTTCATTAGCACGCAGCTCTGAGTTACTGCACTGTGTGTAACATGCCTGAGCGAGCTCATTGATTACTACTTTGTGCATCTCTACACCACAAAACATTTTGCAATATAAAAATATACTGAAAACTGCCTCCACATTCTTTGTCAGCACCGGGCCTGAATCACCTTGTCCTGGGCTCACACACCCTCTGATTCCCTGGGCAGAGGAGGAGATTTTAGACTTGCTGAGTGCCCCAAATCACCTTTTCCCATAGAGCCCCTGCAACTGGTGCTGAAAGCCCTGAGTTCTCCCTGTTCCACTGGGGGCGGAACTGGAATATCAAGGCTGAAGATTCCACAGTGATGAGCACATTTCACACAGCAGCTCAGCCATTGCTGATGAGGCAAGAATTGTATAAATTTTTGAAATTTGGCTAGCTGTGTCATGGGTCAAGATTAAGAGGTGTGGTCAACTTTTTCTCCTTACTTAAAACCAACCTTTACCCACCCAGTATGGTACTTTTCCATTGGAATTTTATATATCTGTGCATATATTATTTCCAATTTATGAACTCTGCTTGTATAAAGAATTTCATTAAAATGTTGGCAGATGATTATCTATAGTCATGCTATATAAACCCAGTTTTGGTGAGGTCTATATCTTAGCAGTTGAAAAATACAACAAATTATTAGATGAAAATAGTTTTAAAGTCTTGGAATTGACTTTTTGCTATTTTTTATGATTTAATCTATTTATATGGAGAGACATATCTTCTTTTCACAACTGGAATGAATATTGTGAGAAGTAAAAATATAATGCATATTATCTGTAATTTTTTTTTTTGCTAAGGGAGAAAATAGAACAAAGACAACAGGTTCATCTTCAAAATGTTTTCTATCATGGAGAAATCTGCCTTTCTTCTCATTTGTTCTATTTGTTGTGTCCAAATTTGCTGAGCATGTGAACCTTCCTTCTCCTTAAAGTAGAGAAGCTTAAAGATGAAATGTGGTGTGTGTGCCCACTAAACCTGATAAACTGATACTACTTTCCTAGTATAATTTCAGAGGGTGTAAAGGACATGCTCCAAAACCTGTTAAAATCAACAGGAGTTCTACAATCTTCAGTACGCTTTGGGCCAGACTGGAAGTGAAATGTGTCGCTCTAAGTATATCACTGCAAGTTTTGTTCTCCTTCAAAATATTACCCTCCCTTGGTCGTCTTGTGTTATTGACTTGCTGCTTTAAAATGCTGCAGTGGGGCTTATTTTCAACGTGTGGTGGTCTAAACCAGCAGATCTTTCTTTTATCTTAGTATCAAAGAGCAGACTGTGGCTTTAACATTGACAAGAAGCTCTTGGAGACAAAGACTGACCTTTTGAAACTGGTAAAAAAGAGACCCCAGGGAATCCCATTAGGAGCGGGGAAGGTAGATAACAGCTTCTTCCACCCAAGAAAGATACAACATTCTGCTGCTTATTCTTAGGGGACTTCATAACCAAAGCCGGTTTCTTTGGCCTTTTCTTTCTGTTCAAAGCTGCCACCTGTGTCCTTTAATTTGAGTGGTAGATATTCAGTTATTTTTATCTGAATGTATAAAGGCGTACTGTTGGAGTTCTTATCTCAAAGACAAAGCAACATGCCAACATAAGTTCCCTGTTTCTCTTTGCATAGTAACTTGTCATGGGTCTTTCTTCCAGTCCTTCGTTGAGTCAGAGTGGATCCACCAGGTGCTTCAAGGGTTGGTGGTAGCACTGAAATTGCGTGTTGATTCCCAGCTTCAAGCTGGCACTGAGCAGAGCAGTGTATCCATATCCATCAAACTCCAGGTGCTGCTGAGATCTGAATTGCACCTATTGATTTTTTCCACGTATATAATATAAATATATGCTGCTCTAACCCTAATATAAAATGTAAGAAGCATTACGGTTAGGTACTTTCTGGAGGTTTTAGATGAAAGAAAGAGGAAGAGGGAGATAGATTGGGGTTTTTTAATAGTACTACTCCTCTGTAGAAATGTCTATATTCTTCATTCCTTTTTAATTGATCAAATTTTCCTGACTGAGATGGAGGGATTCTTGGAAACCCTTGCTTCTTTTCCAGGCTTAATCTGGCAAGTCTTTAGGTCTTTGAATTTAACTTTGAAATGATAAAATAGAAAAATTTGTATCAACACCTGTAGATATGAAGGTATGTAGATACAGTGTTTTCATTAGCAAGACTAAAGTTCTAAAGTATTTATTTTGCCTCATAAACTCATGCATTTTGGGAGACTTTATGAAAATTAAAAAGATTCAGTAATTTCTTTGTCATGCTGTGGTCCAAGAACTTGATAGTGATCGTAACATTCTCTTGTTGTATTTATGCAGGGTTTCAGATTTCAGAGCTTACAGGTGTAGCTATTGGGAATCCAAGGTTGAAGTTTTATAAGAGACATTAAATTGCCCCCTAACTTTCAGCCTTCCAGCAAACAGAATGATGATAGCACAAAGGAAGGAGAACCTTTCAATGTTTACTGCTTGATCTGGTTGTAAGTCGGAGATCTTGCCATACATCTTTAACAGAATACCAAGAATTAGTGTTGGAAGAGCAATATTTGTGTAACATTGTAGCTGCTTCAAACATTAACATAATAAATACTATTATCTATAAATAAATATGTATAATCAATAAATGCAATATATTACATATAAATAGTATATAAATAATAGTAATTAGACTTGAGTTTTCTTAAGTTTGGCAGCAGTGACTTCGGATTATTGAAGTGTAGTAGGTCATAAAGTCGATACTTTTCTTTCTTCACCAAGATGTGAAGACAGAAAAATATCTTTTGTACAGGCATTTTAGGTGCTATGTCCAAACTGTGGATCAGAAAGTCAAATCTTTTCAGAAGTTGAAAAGTGTTGTTGGAAAATTATGGTTTCCTTTAAATTCTTCCTTTCATCATCTGGTGTTACAGCTGCATATTATTGCTGACATGGGATTGTCTGGAAATTGAAAAGATAAATTTGGATGGAAGGTTTTTCTGAAATACTTTCCTTCATTGAGAGTGAGAGAGTGGGAGAAATCTCTAGTAGTTATCAAAATTTACTGCAATCATGCTTCTGTGTTTTATGTGCTTCAAAAGGAGAAAAGTAAATGAAAAGAGTCAAAAAGGATGTTTCAAAACTGTTGAAAATCTGTTCTTGCAAGGATGCCTCAGCTATTGTTTTAATTTGCTTTAGTTCTACGGTAGGTGAGTAATTCAGATGTGCGACAAAGCCATCTCATTACTTCTTGGAAATAAAAGAGTATTTTGAGCTTTTATACTCAGACAAAGACAATTTAATTGCAGTAAGCCCTCCTGCTAAACAGTAAAAAGTGTCAATCCAAGAAAAAAGTATTGCTTCTGCTCTCTTAAAGTGGAATGTACCTCTGTGTCCTTTACCTGCAGCTGGATGTGCAAATTCTTTTAATGAAGATATTTTGAATGCTGATCAGAATATGGAGGAGAGGCAGATTCCTACCTGATCTTCTTGATTTGTGAACTGTCTGCTTTTACAAACACTGGGGTGGCTGCACAGCTGGCTTGGGTTCATATTTTAGGCCATTGAAAGTGTATTCTTGACAGGGATGAGGCTGCCAGAAATCCTGTCTGTAGTTTTACTCCCTCAAGGGTTTTCACATCACACACCACCTGCCTGACCACATGGAGCTGCCTGTTCAGAGCAGGCTGAGTGGGCAAAGAGCAGATCAGAGAAGACAGTAAGAAAGAGATACCTAGTGGTGATGTATTTGAAAAGTGACTGACACCAGCTGTAGCCTTTCTGATCCTGGGAATGTAGATTCCTTGAAAGCAGGTGAAGGCGATCCTGACTGCTGCCAATATACGGCTCTGCCATTACCAGCTGCCTTCAGACTTTGCCCTAAACTTTCTCCTCAGTTGCACTCTGTGTGGGTAATATTTAACTGGCAGGGTTGACCCACTAACTGAGATATTAAATGACTGGAAATGCCAATGCAGAAAGCTTAAAAACAAATGAAAAAGGAAGGAAAAGCTTATTTGGTTCCTCTGGTATTCTGAAATATTCAATACTGCATCACTGTGACTCACAAGTCTTGTGGGTTGCTCTCTTCCCTCAAGGGCAGAGAAGGGAGAGACTTTCTCTGCAGGAGTGTGTGAACTGACCCATTTTGGTGAGGTGCTGGTCACAGTGGTTTACTAGAGGAGAAGTATTCTTGGTCTTGTGACAACAAACGTTGGCATGAGTTTCTGTTAGTACACATTCACTGCACTATGTTTTTGACTAACAGGGGCTATCTCCCTTTGGCTTGGAGCTTGAATATGCTCCAGTTTCCTGGAAATTCGGGGTTTCTGGTGGGCAGTTGACCTCTCTAAGGAACCAAGAACAAAAACCTGTAACTCTGCTGCTTAACTGCAGCCCCTTCTCTCTGGTGTCCTTGTGTTCTGCACAGCTCACTGATGTACTCCAGACCCTGGGACTCTGCAGCAGATGGTCTTCTCATGGTGCAACAACTTCAAGGTTACACATAGTGGTCTCTTTCACATGTGAGCATACCTTGATCTCTCCTCTGCAGTGGTAGGTTTGAAAGCCCACTCTAACCCCTCTTTGTCAGCCTTTGAAGTGAAACTCCTTTGGTGACAGCACTGGTGTCCCCACGTAACTTGTGAGATGCCTTAACAGCATGAGACAGTGGGTGTAAGTAAGATGGTTTCTGTAGTTTGTCCTCAAGAACCAGCAGACCTACTGATAGCTCAAGTACCATTAATTCCTGATTGGGTCAGGCCAGGCTTATCAAGAAGCCATCTGCTACCTCATTCTGTGTGTTTTTATTTATTTATTAGGAAGGTGAATCCTGATACCTCTCATGGAGGAACCATGAGGAGAATGACGTTTTTTATTCAGCTTCCTGCAGAAGATCTTACCAGGAGGGAGGGTTTAGCTTTTGTTGTTGATTACTTCTGATACTCTGCGTCATGGTGTGTTTTTTATATTGTGTTCACTGACTGGTTTCTGACTAATATATCTCGGTATTTGTTACTCAATGTGACATACAAAGGAGCTGTCATCACCAGCTGTGTTGAAGACATCTGAGAAACCCAGCAGTAAGTATGAAGAAGGAAACAAAAGTGTCTCTGGCTGAATTTGACTTTGAGAACTGTTTTTTGCCATCCTTCTCACCTGGCTCGATGTGCTTAAATACTTGGAAAGAGAAACATTTTGCTGGCTGCCTCCTGCATGTTCTCCAGGTGCAAAGACCAATGCCCAGTTTCCTGTGATGCAGAAATAAGTCGGTTGATTACATTTCTGATGCCTTTCTGAAACCTGTAATCTTCAGGCTCTACTAAGATTTAAGGCATATCAGGATAGGTTACTTCTGTGTGTTGAAGTGGTTTAGATTGGAAAGTAAATGTTCAGACCTGATCACGAATAATTTACTGTTGAGAGGGAAGAATAGGAAGTAAGCTATTACCATGGAAAATTTCACTGCAATTTTCTTTTGCATAAGCTTAAATTCTGAGTAGAGAGGTTGTCAATTAGTGTGCAGATTTTTTTAATTGGCTGTAATAAAAAGCTAATTGGTGTTTTGCTTAAAGAGTGAATTAAGAAAGTGTTGCTATAGAAACTTTACATGTGTATATAGTGCTGCTCTGCATAACAGTGAGTATAATAGTCAAATGACCTTTCTGAGGCACCACTAAAGTCAAAGCAAAAGTGTTAAATTCAGGCTTGCTGCAGAGATCATCAAGGAGTTTGTGACTTCACCCAGTTCATTGCTGGAAAGTGTATCTGGCATTGTCTCCTAGAATGTTTCTCTTGACTCGTGTCCTGAACTTTTGTAAAATCTGAGTGCTGCAATTGTGAGTGTGTAAACTGATCTGTAATCTGTCAAGCATAAAATGTGCTACTGGGGAAAATTCATTTTCATAATATGACAAAGTGTGATGATGAACTGGAAGTGGAAACATCTAATCCATGAGCTGTTGTATCCCTCCTTCCTCTCACTGCCTTCTCTACCCACTGAATTCTGAGCCTCGTGTGAAACACAGGAATTGTAATTTTAAGTGAAATGGGGTTCCTGCTCTAATTTGCAATATTCTCTCCCAGCAAAAGTACATGTCTTCTCAATTATAAACTTTGCTGAGGAGAGAATAATTTCCTCAGGATTTGTGAACAAGATTTGTTTTTCCATTAGCCCTAGTAGGGCTAAATCACTCCAGAGTCGTCATCTGTGCCTTTGCTGGCTGCTTAAAAATGAGATAGACTTGGCATGAACAGAAGTTTTGAACCATATGATGAACATAGTCCTTCCTGCCCAGGAAGGGGCTCAGTAATGAAAGAAGTGACTCTATCTGGTAAAAACAAAAACTGAAACGTGACAAAAAGACCCCCATTTTCTGTCTGCTAAATCTACCCCCGTGCTTGTTCTTCAAACTGATAAAGGACAAACGTCTTTGAGGGGGATTAGTGTATGATTTGAAGGTTTTTTCCCCTCCCCTTTTCCCTTTCAGTAAATGCTTAGGAAAATCAGAGTCTTCTAAGTGGGTGAATTTAAGACAATCTTTTCTGTACCTCTGCATCACCATTGAGTAGTATCATAATTTAGCAGATATTCCTCCCTTGATAGACATATGTAAGCCCTGTTAGTGTTAATGCCTTTTTAAAACATTCCCCTCATATATTCAATACCTACTATGATGTCCAAATCCTGAAGTCTTACGAGTTGTATGGCATGTGACTATCTCTAGAGCTTAATAGAAAGTTGGATTTAATTTCATAGTTCGTCTTCTGAGCAGTAAAACTGTAAGAAAGATAAAATGTTTTAACATGAAGCTTTTATCTGAGACCTGTGAGCAAATAAGTCTTTTTTGTGGTCCAGGAAAATGGCTGGGAGGTTTTGGGTTTTTGTTTTTTTTTCAGCTTCCTCTTATCTCATCCAGTAAGACCATGAGTGTAAAGTGTGTTTGCTCTTATAGTCTAAAGGTGGTGTTTTGTAGAAGGGCAGTACAATATGCTATTTATGGTTGTCAAGGAAATGTGATCTTTGGGACTCAGTAAATCCATCCTTACTTCATTTTAAAGTTTTGCTGCTTTGCTGAAGTTCATTTTCTGCTGTCTTTCTGAAAATGGCACCTGAGTCTTTGAAGGGCAAAACATGAATTTCCATGGTATTTTTTCTTAATTTTACTTGACTGTACAAAGCTCTGAGCATCCCGATCTAATGTTGACATTATCCCTACTTTAAATGGGGGGTTTGACCAGATGAATTCTTAGGCTTCTCCCAACCTGAGTTACTTTATGAACCACTGACAGGATTCAGTTCTACAATGATAAAGGGATTGTCTTGCTATTGTTCCTTCATTTTTATGAACTGTGACTGAGGGGTTACCTTGGGCAGAATTACAACAGCAACTAAAGTAGGAATAGTTAGAGTACCATCAGCTGGTTTCTGGTTTTGATTTGATGACCAATTCAGAAATATCTTCAAAATTCTTTTTTTTTTGCGACTTTTATTCCCCCTGTTATTTAAAGGATAACTTTGTTCAGACCTTTGGATGCACACCTAGGAAAAGGTGTAGAAGCCAGTTTATCCCTTACCCAAAGCCTGTCCATCTCCCAACCATGTCTGGGATGTGGGAACTACATTCCTGCTACTCCAGTGTCTTACTTGTTTATTTGGAAGAATGATGTCTGTGGTCATATAGAATGGAGTGCTGGAGCAGCTCAGTGGGTTCTGCATTTTGGATGTTGAAAAGAAGTCAGAGAATCACAGAATCAATTAAGTTGGAAAGACCTCTGAGATCAAGTCCGACCTGTGACCAAACACCACCATGTCAGCTCGACCATACCACTCAGTCTTTTCTCAAACACAGTGCATTAATTTCACTTTTTTCCCTTTTCTTATTTCTTCTTTACTGCCTCACTATGGTTGTGTTTACAGAACATTATGACAAACTTTGTTACTGTTGATATTTTTTCCCCCCTTCGTTTTATAATTTATGTAGCACGGCAGTGGAGGCTTATTAGTGGAGTTATCTGTGGAATCTTTGTAATAAGCTTTGATTAGTACTGAACTTCAGTGATACACAGAGAGGTTGTTTAAATATGTACTGAGCTACCTTGTTTTGCTTGGGGAAGGAACATGTTGGTACCTGTGGAATTTCATTAAAAGGAAGATTTATATGGATGATAATCAGAATGCTAGTGGAAAACTGGTGAAAAATTGAAATGATCAGAATATCGTGTTTTGGGTTTTTTTTTAATAAGAGCACTTCTAGTTTATTCATGGATAACCGAGGCAATGGTTTATTGGCCAGTGATTTGTGGTAGAGCATAAGAGTCACGACTAGTTGCCTGTATAGTGTGGACCAGGCCTTGCTGATTGCAAGGACGTGGATTTTAACATTTCAGGCATCATGTAATTTCTTCAAATAAAAAAAAAGCTTCATAAGTAGCATCATGTTTAAAAATATGTTTTACTTTTCTGCCATGTTGGGAAAATACAGCTTCAATTTATATTTACAAGTTGTACATTGAAAATGGTTATTCTTCTGTTTCAGTGAGTGGTATAATATGTGATGTGTTGCTCTTTTGCAGAGAATTTGTGTAGAGGCCAGATTGAAAATATGCCTTCATGACAAAGTCTCTACAAAGCTGATCCCATCTTGGCTTTAAGGTAAATTAAAAAAAATATATCAAACACATTTTCTAACTCTTTTTTTCAGAGTTGTTACTGCACTTGAAAGAAATGTGAGGATATTACATTGTCAGAACAAAGAAGGAGTTAAGTTGCAAAACTTAAAATTTAATCAAAATAAAGTATAAGCATGGGTTAGGCTTCAGTAATTAAAATGGAAGTGGCATGAATGCTTATGTGTCTTGGCAAGTGTCTGGTTTTGTCTAAAAATTGAATATGCATATGAAAAGGAGAGCATTCTAATTGAATGGAAAATATGAAATTACAAAGGCAACAAAGTATAAATAATTGAAAATCAGGTTGCAGCTTTGAGCTTCTGTATGTCATGAGCTCAGTTGCAAACAAAATTGTTAGAATGGGAATTCACATTTTTGTTGCTCTTAATTTTACTTTCATGGTACCATGCTGCTGGTACGGAGAACTAGTCAGTGAAAATGATGAAGGGGTAATTAAATATCTGTAGGAACGTAAGAGCCCAACCAGAGACTAATTGTCAGCACTCTACAGCTTTCATTATATATGTATATGCTTTGATTTCTCATGTATATGGAAAATGTACCTTCTAACACTGCGTATTTTTAGTCTTTCTCCTCCAGAATTGTTTCACTTAAACTGTGTTTCATGGTGAGATGGGGCAAGCTTGTTTTGTTTTGAAATTATTGCAGAAAAGAACTTTTTGAACACTTACTTGTGATTACAGCTAAGTGTTCTTAGTCTCAACTGAGTAGTCCTTTATCATGGCCATGCTGTGTTTAACTGTTTAGCATCTCCTGTTTGTTTGTTTACTGTAGTAAGACTCTGAGTAAGCATGAATGAAAACTTAAAATTTGAGACACCTAGAAAATACCCAATGACGTGCAGATGACCAGAACATCTTATTCTTTGTGAATACTGAACTCTAAATTCCTGTCATGGTACTGATGCAGTGTAGAGGTTGATCAGTATTGCATTGGTCTAATTAGCAAACAGGCATGCATATACTTGTTATACTGAAGTAATTATAATATAAAGTGAGCTATATAAAATCCTTGTGCGATATACTTTGGGTGCGAATTGGAGAAGTTTATCTCTAAATGAGAAGAGAATCGTCAGTTTTGACCTGTGTGGACCCAACTGGAAGAAAATTTTGTGACACGAGTCTGTAAAAATGCTTTTGTGCTGTAAGGAGCAAACAGTAGTAGTCAGGGTGTTTCCTCCTGAACTGTAAAATCCATCCCTATGATGTAGTTGTTTGACATCAGATTTGCTTTTAGGCATTGCATATGCTTCATAAATTTCATTCATTTTGATGTCATGGTTCATGAATTGAGTAACAAAAGATCCAGAAGCCTTATTAAGGAATTGTGGGAGAGTAGTCATCTTGGGTGGTTGCACAGTTCTTTCTCTTGTCAGTTCTTCATGTCAAGTGTAAAGGTGTTGTGGTGTGGTTTTTTCACTCTGGCAGCTGCAAAAGTTTTCAATCCTGAAGATTCCAGTGATAGAAGAGATTCCAGTGATGGAATTTAGTGGCTTTTGGGAAGTTGCCCAACAGATGATACTGTTGGAAAACATTTTCCCTGTTTATTTCTTCAATTTGTCTGAAAATCAGCTGGAAGCATTGAAAATAGCTGGTTTTTTCCTGCTCACTTGTACGACCTTATGCTATCACATTTCTGATCCTGGTGTAGTTATTCTGACTGCTAGTTAATCACACCTGAGCTTCTACTTAAATATCAGTTTAAGCTCTTTTAGCCTCTTCTATGCCCTTACATACATCCTTACATTTTCTAGCCTTGTTCATGCTCTCTATCCCAATAATCTCTAATCAAGCTCCTCCAGTGATGGTTAACAGACATGAAAACATGTTCACATGGTGGTCTCAAAAATAAAGGAAGAGAGACAAACCAGTTTTTCTTGTCAATGCTCAAGTGTGACCTCTAGGTTTCCATAATGTAGAATTGTGAGGTTTGCAATGTTTTGTGTTGTTTCAGTACTTTGAAATAAGTTTTTCAATGTTTTAATACTTTTCTTCATTTGAGGAATTCCGTGAAACTTCTGTCTCGTGGAAACCAGCACGACAACAAGACTTTGAAATACCAAGGATGTATTACAGGGTTATTTCATGGTAGCATTAATGTGATACAAGAATGAACTCTGTCTGAAAGAGCCGTATATTCCTCTCTGTCCTCAGCCATGGCCCTGCTGTGTCCCCTGTGCCACTGTGGGTGCTTGGGGTACTGTGTGAGGAGCTGCATGAAAGCTGCTCTCAAGAAATCTAATCCAGGGCTGAGAGGGGAGGAATTTTCATCTTCATTTGCATTGCCTGGCTCCCTTTACGGCTGCAGAACTTCCCTGCTAATGCCTGCACAAGAGGTTGTGGCTTGAAGATGGGCAACCAGGGAGACTTCTCCCTTCAGAGGTGTGATATTAAGGACAGTGGATTGGCACCTCCAGTGGTTGAAGTACTGCTTTGTTTCCATGGAATATGTTAACGATAACACATTTCTGCTTCTGAGATCAATTGGTTTTTATTTATCTTGACAAGGTTTAGAATAGCATTTCGCTGTGTTGAATGCAATTCTAATGGAGTTAAAAAGCTGTCATCTCTTGCTTTATTTTTTGCAAACTCAAAGGGCCCGTTAGTACTCTCAGCATGAGATTGTCCCTGTTTAATAATAGATATATTAGAAGATTTCCATTAATGTCGACTTTCAACAGAGCCCTGTTCCTATTAGAACCATACCTTACAATCATGCTGTATCTTTCACTAGAAAACAATTATCTGGATTGTGTGAATTGGCTGAAATATATTAACTATTAAAACTCAGAATGTTGCTTCTAGTCGTAAAGGAAGTCATCTTGTTTGACTTCCCCCTCCTCTTCATACATCTATTAGAGTGGGAGCCTGTGTGAGGGAGAAGAGAAAAGGAGCCTGATGGTGTTTAATGACTGATGAGCACGGCCAAGGATACAGGAACGGTTGCCTGGCAACATGAGAGGATGGGCTGAGGTCCCTTGTCACTACATTGGAGTTGACATTGGCTCATTTTTTGAGCTCATGAAGACTGATTGATGCAGTTTGCATACTTTATTCTCAATATGTTTCATAGCTGGGCTAGTTTTGTATCTTAGATGTTTTGTCTCTGTGTGTTTCCTTCTTTTAAAATGAAACACAAGAAGTATGGAGACAAATCAAGTGTTTTAGTTAAAGTAAGAAAACCTGTGCATCCTGTCCCTTGCAGTTATTGTGCTGTCAAGACAAGAGCCATGTTTAGGAAGAGATTTACCTAAAACTCCTGAAACTGTGAGCACTTAGATTTAGTTCCCAGGTAAAGTTATGTTTTCGTCAGCTGAGAGCCCACTGAAAATTGTCATGGCTGCTGCAAGAAGATGAGGTGGGGTTTTTGTTGTAATTAGAGCCTTGAAAAGATTTCCTTTTTGTGGTTAAACACAGCTATGACGTGACACATTTACTTTGATTCCCTTCTTGCACAGAAATAATACCAGGCTGTGAACAAAGTGTGTGTACACTGAGGAGTATGACAGACTTGACCTTGTACAAGCGGTTCTTAAACAGCTCAAATGGATTGTGAACACAAGCGTCAGTATGAGCTGTAGATCTGTCTTTGTGCTGCAGGAGAGTTGTACGTAGTGCTGCTTCTTTAGGGAGATGATGAAGGGCCTGCGTTAGTTTGGTGTTCTCTAGAAGACCTTTATGGAAACGTACCTGGACATTACCACATGAAGACTGTGATCATTAAGTGAATAATGATCCAGTAACTTTTTCTTCTGTTCTGTGGAGGTAATTATTGAGGAACTGCCTTGCAGACCCAGGCTGTGCAGTCTGGTGTGCTGTGTATTTTGGATATTGCCAGAGGCAGCAATTTCCTCTGGCCTTTTGGATTTCAAAAACTACTTTAGTGCCTAATGATAAGGTCAGAGCTGTAGAAAGCAGGTTGGAATCTTGTTTTGAATTGTTGGACAGGAGCTCTACACAGCCACTTTGTGCTCATCTCTTCCACCAGGCAAAAACGAGGTTAATGTGTGTCCATCTGTAATTGTATCATCTTGGGAATTCTTAGAAGTAAAAAACCACACCTCTCTCTTACTAGAAAGATCATTTGTCATTTGCCAAATGCTTGCTTCCCTTTTTCCTTACTGAGTTCAGTGCTATTGTTAATGGTTTCTGTTAAGTCTGAGACTTGGCGTACTGTGAAACCTGACCAGCTGTCAAAATACCGAGTGTTTGTATGGAAATGTATTGATGGAATTTGCAAAGAAATCCATTACGTTTACCGGGTGCTTTGTAATTATCACACTTTGAATAATCTAAAAAAAAAAAAAAATTAAAAAATCAGTGTTTTCATCTAACTTTTCCCCCCCTACACAGTCTAGTCTCTCTCTCTGTCCCCATGCAAACACAGAGAGGCCAAACAGCAAGCAGCTAGCTGTGAGAAATTGGTTCCGTGTAACTGAGATCCTCAGAAAATCAGGTGAAAGGTTTGAAATGTTTCAACCTGGATAGCCAAAGCCTTGAGGCAACTGTCATTAACAAAATGGTCTTTCTCCTTCATTCTTCCTGTCGTAGGCCATAGCTTCTGACTTACTATTTGTCTTTTTAATGCTTTATTCTTACATTACAAGCCCTGAGTTTGCCACAGGGTATTGAGAAATGTTTTGTAGCTCATGATGATTCATGGGAAAGTTTGGGCAAACTGCTCTGGACTGTGTTTGGGGGTAACTTGTATTCCTAAGGGCACCCTTGGTCTGTTGGTAAGATCACTCTTTCCCATCATCTGCATGTGTAAGTGCCTGTGGACAGAATTGTATTAATTCAAAATAAATGCCATGGTTGAAGGAATTACAACTGCACGGGTGTTACAGAAACTTTGGATCTGAGTTTGAAGTTGTGCTTTAACCTACTGCGTCAATGAAGGAAAAAATTAAAATTTTAAAGATTTATGAATCTGGGCTCATGCCCAAGGTGTGCAGATTGTTGGCTGTCTACGGCCCCATGGATTCTAAAACGGGAAAATATCTTAATTAAAGTAATTGTTGTCCAGCATTAGTAAAGTATGTGAGTAAAATGTATTAAATACTTTCACCATTCCTTTGGAACACCTGTTGGTGTCTCAGGAAGTTTCAGTACTACTGAGCTGTTAAAACATTGGTTACATTGAACAATGGTTATGGAGACTTAAACTGTGATACTTTAAATCAGCCAGTTTGGACATTTTCAACTTATTTTTGGAAGAGGTTTTAATTTTCATCTACTGCCTCACACCATTGTAATTTCTTTCTGGCTTTTGCATTTCTTATGGAACTGAAACATAGGAAGTCATGGAAAGATCAACCCGGAGCAGACAAGAGTTGAAAGATCTTATTGGTTTTTTTGTGTGTGTACCAAGAGCACTGTATGAAAATGAAATTCTGATTATTTTTCTATATGCACACAGAATTAACTTCTCTATATGGACACAGAATTAACTTCCTCATTTTGGCTTCTATGGTGTTTTATTTGTGTTGCATAATATCCCATCTTGAGATATGGAAACAACTTATTGATTAAAGCACATGAAACAAGTGCATGGAATTTAAGCAGGGGAAAAGCTTCACAGATGAGTGATGCATTTTAAAACTCATTTCCTATGCTGCTATTGTATTTAAAAAAAAATATATTAGAGCAATAGCTGCATACAAGTGAATACCAAGGCAACAGCTGTGTTTTCCAAGAGTACACTACTGCAGCTAGGGTTGGGAAAAATAAAACTTTATTGCGGAGTTGGGGAGAAATGGAAAACAGCGCTAATCTAAAAATAATTTGTCTTTTTTTCCTTTTTTTTCTCAGTTGGGGAGAGTAAATTATTGCTGCCTTTACTCTCTCTGGAAAAATAGAGCTCCTTCTGTTTTTCAGGACTACTGCATAGCTGATTCAGAGATGCAAACAACAATGAAGAGTGTTATTCCACACTAGAAAGGCTTCATACAGGGAGTTACTTGCGATAAATAATTGAACTAACAAGTAGCCGGGGAAAAAAGGAAGAATTTATTCAGTCTGAAGCACAACTCAGTTGTGGTGGTGCCCTGCTGTCAGAGATGATGTGATGGGCCTTGGCCTGGGTGTGTGTAGTCCCAGTGCATTGTCACCCACCTATCCGATTTTGTAGAGTAGTTGTTGAAAACTAATGAAATACGCTTTACTGCAGACTGATGAGATGTGCTTTATCTGCAGAGGGTTGTAAGCAGATGTGATATCAAAGGATCTCACTGGAGGGGAAGGGAATGGCAAATTCTGGGTGTGCTGAGCTTGGGTTGGTTGGGTATGTCTGCAGTGCTGGGTCAGAGGCTATGCTCACCTAACAGCCCGTCAGCAGCAAAGAGAGCTGCCTTGTTCCCATGTGCTGTGCTCCTTTGTGGGCTGATTAACATTTTTTAAGTGGCAGAAAACAGATGTACTAGGAAATAGTGAGTAGCTTTCAGCTGTGAAACTGCGATTTGTGAACTGAATAGTTTGTTGTAGCTTCAGAAGGCAACCACACCTGACACAAGGAGGCAGCAATTCTACTGGCTACAAAAGTAATAAATGGGTGGAGAAATATCAACTTTTAGGCTTCTTTTGTCCATATGCCCTCATTTGCCCATAAGTGTGTATGCAGCAAAAGCAATTGCCAGACTTGTTCTGCAGAGACCCCCTGTTTAGTCTGGTTGAAGATGTGACAAAGCAGTTTAGTTGCTTTGCTTGATTCAGGAGGGAGCTGTCTGCCAGCTCATAGCATTTGATTGAATGTATGGATTGCAACTCATTGGATTGCATAAGAGTTTTCTGTCTTGCTGTATGTTGCTGTATGTGGCAGTCCCACAAAGTAAGGTACGTAATTTGTTGGCACTCTATCACTTCTCTATAAGATACAGCTATCTTTATATATATATATATATGTATGTATTATACAGCTCTTTTGTTGTAACAATCTTTCGTGATTGAAGGTTCACACAAGATTCTTCCTGACTCTTCTGTATTTGCTGGTTAGCATTCAAGTCTTCAATGGCTTGAAAATCTATCTCCATATTAAATCACTATATTTTATATAGTAATTTGTTATAAAAGCTTACATATGTCCCTGGAATGCAAGCTGACCTACTTAGACTGCCACCCTTCCCAGCTGTGCTAGATGTATCTAGACGTGTGTTCATCTTGCCAAAATCTAAACACGAGGTCACCTGTTTTGCTGTTTTGAAGAGGTGGTTTCTCGAAAGGAGTAGAGTAAGGATGAAATGATGACCTTGATCAAAACTGATCAAGTTTTGATTTCCAGTATCAGGTTTTTAGGCTCTGTGCTTCCTTATGCAGTCTTAGAATAGGAAGATTTACTTCATAGTTGTGCAAGATGGAGTTCAGTCTTAGCTGGCATTTATAGCATTAACTCCCTTGCAACAAACATTTTTCATTCCCTCGCTCTTTCACTCTCCTTTTGTTAAGCTCCTTACTTTTGTCATGTAGTTTTTCCTTTGCTTTCAACTATGACTACAAGATTCATCAAAAGTAGGAATGGTAAAAATAAATCATGCAGAGATTTTCAAGTTAAACAAGAAGTATCTTTAAAAAGCGCTCATTTAATTCCACTGCTTATATAAATAATCAAGTGGATCAAAAGGCAGTGAAATTGTTCATATTTTTAGTGCATTTCGTGTACTCTGCATCACTACCATTTACAGGCACAAGTTATAAAGTATCATCTTCTCTGTATGTGAAAGGGGAGTTTTGCCCGACCCTTCGTGAGGGGAGATTCTGCCAACCCTTAGTAATTGTTTGCACTTCAAAGCATCACCATGTTCCCCTTGCTGCAGGATGTTTGGGGAAGGGGACCACAGTACCTCCACACTGCTCCCCTTTCCATTGCATCCCCCACAGCAGGTGTTTATCAGTGTTTGGGGAATCTTTGTGTTCCATCTGGGAGCAGCAGCTGCCTTTTGCCCTCTTATTCTTCTCTAATTCTAAACCCTATCCATCTTTCCACAATGCATCATGCCTTTATATTCATTTGAATAATATAATTTTGTTTAATACCAAAAAGATCAAATTAGAAGGAAAAATGAGGACCTAAGTGTTTTTTCTACCTTCTGTAACTTCATAGTAATGTCTGTAACTTTGGCTTTTGCACTCATTGAGATTGAGGTTTGGTTGATAAAGCTCTGGGAACTGAAAATGGAGGAGCAAGAACTGGTTAGAAAATGGTATTGAATGAAACTTCAGAAATGAATTTTTCAGAAAGCACCTGTTTTCTGTGGAGGGGAAAGTACCTCTGTGGGGAAAGCTGGCAAAGTAGTCTTGTTTCAGTGAAGAAGGAGGCACATGGAGTTTTCTTATGGTCATAAAGGTAAAACAGGTCACAAATTGTGTTATATTTGTCAACCATGTCAGGATTTATAGGTCTCAGAGGCAGAACAGTTATCCATTATTCAGGTATTGTAACAATAATGTATGCATTATTAACAAAACAACAAAAATTAATGGATTCTTCTTTCTTTTGCATACTAATAAATTCCCTTGGTATGTGATTTTCTCATTCAGCAGGGGATTAGGGAGAGCTTGAACTCCATGTAAGTAATTTTGCTGGATATGCTTTTGAGAAAGGAATCCATCCTCCAACAAAATGTCTAAGGGGAAAAACACTTCCAATTGGTCCTGGAAGACCTAAATCTTAATTCTATCCAATCCACATTGGGAAGTTGCAGGTCAGAGTGGTGTTGTGGAGTCTTTGCATAGACACTGAAAACCTGTTTCACTGTGGGTTTTGAGACTGGTTATCCCTGCTTTTGTGTTTAATTCATTTTAATTGTAGAAGAAAATATTTTCTCTCCCATCTCCTGTTTTAGTGGAGGTTGTAGGATAAAAACTGCTTGTAATTTGGAGGCTAACCAAATAATGCTGTTTCTTTTCCTGTACCGTTTTCCATGGGAGAAATAAAATAGCCATGTGACTCTTAAAAAACAAACAAATAGCCACCACTAACAAACAAGAAACCCCGAGCACCAACAGTATAAAAACACGAACACCAGACTCTGCGCCGCACTGGTTTAGTGAGGTGCTGTCTCTTTTCTCCCAGAAGCCCTGCCATTGTTGAAGGTGAAATACTGTTATTATTTTCTTGTGAAAACTGTCAGCCAAACAGGTCACTACAAGAAACTTTATGGGCTGCTTCTCTCCTGTGCTACATTTTAAAACACTTGGTTGTCAACGAGCAAGTGTTCGCAGAGCCCATATCACGAGGTCATCCTGGCAGTTGTGTGAAAGATCTCTGCGTATTCCCAGTTTTCATGTTTCAGATCTAGATACGATTTGTATTAGCTATGTAATTTCACATGTAATAAGAGTGTCGTCTTTTTGTGATTTTGAAACATTGGAATTACATTCTTTAGGGAAAAAACCCGTCACCTCCAAAACGTGTATTTTTGTTCCCTTGGTAGGGTATATGGAGTAATACATCTGGGAGTTTGGAACATGATACCAAGAAAGGGTGACAGCAACAGTGTTAGCTGCTGGTGATATTTTGTTTGCATTAATTCTATAACAACATTTCTGAGTAGAAATGAGCATCCTGAAAGCAATTTGGCCTGCACTTGGAGGAAATCTTTTGCTTTTCTGAAGTCTTTCAGTTCTGAGGGCCTCTCTCTAGCTTTGCAGAGCTACCCTGGGAAACCTGTGGCAAAATTCATGTTCTCTGACAGATCTTACCACTATTGGTGGAGAGTACTCATTTTCTAATGGCATTGAACTTAGGCTTGTACATGATATCAGCAGTATGATGCAGTGGCATGTTTGGCATGGCTTCATGAACAACGTAATAACTAACTTTTCCCCTTCTTAGCCCTGACCACCATAATCACCAAATTATTTCTGTTCATTGAATGTCAAATGCACTTTTCAGACCTAAGAAATACTGTATTTGCTGTGAAGTAAATATACAGAATCACTTTCTTCTTTTTTTAGTTTTTTTTTTCTGGGAGCAGAACAAAACCACTGCATTTTCACACTTCGGTCTTTCAGGGGAGAGTGAATGGGTTAAGGATTGTCCTTTGGAAAGCACTTCATTTAAATCATTGCACACAACCGAGCACACCAAACAGTTTTAGAAGAACATGAAAGCAAGAAAACCATTTCTCACCATGAGTCATTGTTGGAAGGGGGAGTGTGAAAAATCTTGAGTTTCCATCGTTTTTGGTGTTATTCCCACTCGTAGGCTTCATTTCAAAAGAAGTTTTTTCAGTACTATCGCTCTCCTCTCTTGAATCCTTAAAAATATTTAAGAATTAATAGAAGATGATGTGATAAAACACTAGAATTTAAACTACAAAATTGTTTGCAGGTGCTAAAAGCCTAAAATCAGAATCTTACTCTTGAAGGGAAGTGCTGGTGCTCAGTAGCTAAGAGGAGTAGTTATTTTTGTTGCCTTAGACTTCTCTCTTTGGAATTAGCTCTTTTGGCAGGCTTAGGGAGGTGGTGCTGGATTGAGCATCTCACAGAATACAGTATTGAGGGTAAAAATGAGTCATGATTTCTCCCATACTTAATAGTTGTAATAATGTAGGATGTTTATGGATTTCTCGTTCAAGACATGAACAGTTTGTGTTTGGA
Source organism: Pitta sordida (assembly GCA_013390025.1). Lineage (NCBI taxonomy): Eukaryota > Metazoa > Chordata > Aves > Passeriformes > Pittidae > Pitta > Pitta sordida. The sequence goes on from WEKX01027476.1 coordinate 32,599, forward strand.
GAAGGCAGAAGTGCATTAGATGTTCCTGTCTCATCAGTTAATTATTAAATATATTTTGATTTGCACTGTGGAACTTCATTGATAAATAAACTCTTCTGTCTGTATCATGTCAACTCAAGCTTGTTTGACTATCACAACTCAGTGCTAAATCTTTGACTTCCTCAAATTTGATGATGAAAGAAGAGTTTCTGTACGTGCTTCTCTGCTGGTCCCAGGAAGGGATAGTGCAACGTAAGTGTTGTTCCCAAATCAGTGAGAAACTTGAGAAATTTACCTTCCATTTTTTCCCCTTCTCTGTTTCTGTTTCAGTACTGTAAAAAAGAGAACAAAAAGACAATACACTTTAGTTTTAAAAATAGACTTAGTTGCTTCTGCTATTGATTAGACCATTTTGAGTGTAATCCAGATAGAGATTAACATAGTGAGAGCTAATTACCTCTTTAAATTGTAATTGGTTGGTCCTTTAAAATAGTGCTGCACCTTCTCTTTGATTTTTGTCACTGGCTGTTGCAAATACAAATGTTAAAATACGCCTTTGAAGTGAGAGAGATAGGTGTACTTGTTCAACAAATTGATCACAAATGTATCAGACACCTGTTATTTGACTTACGTGGCAGCAAAGAGCAAATATTTTCTTAGAACTCACCTGGGAGTGTGGCTTGATAAGATTTTTTCCTTGTGCTGGAGAGGGAGGGTAAGAGAAGCAAAACAACCTTTTGTTTAGAAACAACATTTTTGTTTTGTTTTTGTTACGTAGTCAAAACAATATTGAAATTGCAGTGTTCAAGTAAAGCGTTTTCGTTGGGGTTAATCCCTGGGATTAAAGGCAGGGGAAGGATGGGTTGGGTTGGGTTTTTCAGGTTTTGTGTTGTTTGCAAAGGTTTTGCCAAGGGGCACTGCATGGACAACGATCATTGTCCTCTGTGGTGGAGAGCTGTGGCTGCCAAGTTCCCATCCCAGAGACGGAGCTTGATAGTTATCGTTTAGTTTTCCTATGAGATGCAAATTCAGAGGTTCTTTAAAAGCAGTTGCAAACTTTCTGCGGGCTTTGGCACTTTGTCCAAAACTACCTGCCAGGAAACTGAGATACGCTTTATCTTCTGGTCATGTGAAAGTGAAAGGAAGGGGTGTGGGAGCCAAGGAGCAGGAGAGTCCAAGAAGAGCCAAAGCAGCCTTGCCCGAAGCACATGTTAATCAAAGGAGATCAAAGGATTTGATGTCAGTTTATAGAGAAACAGGTCAGGCAAGCCCAGGTAGCTCAGGAAGCAGGATACTAATTATTCATAGAAGAAAGTCAGGGATACGGTTACCGCGCTACAGTTGAAAGTCAGGAGGTCAAAACATGCACAGCAGCCTAGTCCACTCGCTAAAACAGCTTGGCTCCTTTCAGGAGAGTTTATAACTTTCTGGAAATGGGAGAGAACGAGCCCAGTGGACTGGGTCCAGCCCAGCAAGGTAAGCACTGGGAGGTTTGGGGCATTGTTGGTCTCTGCGTGTGGGAACTTGTTGCACTGTTGGCTGTGCTGCGTGTCCACGCAAGGGGACGTGTTTTTGCATGTGTTTTGGGGAAAGGAAATCCACATCACTCATCTCTGCAATACACTGTTTGAGTAAAAATAAATCATGAAATCAGGAGGGTTATGAAAGATCTGATAAGGTCCTGGAAGCATGTGGTACTGTATTGTCAACAAAGGTTGCTTTTAATTTAAGGTGATCTGTGGGTGTTGAGGTTACTGTTCTGTAGCTTAGCTAAATTTTCTGCAAATGTTTTTTAGGGTAGGAAATGCTCTGCACAAGTGTTTTGCACAAATTTCATACCTGTTGCCTGTGAGCAGGACATGGCAGATATTTTTTTCTGTTCAGCTTTTATAGCTTATTCCATGTTGATGTCTTTATTGTTTTCCTTCTGTGGGCTATGCTGAGCTGACAACAACACATGCATGCGAAATAGCCCTTGTGGGCACTTGTGTGACTGCCTGTAAGAACAGAGTATTCTGTTCTAGGTGTTTTAATTTTTCAGTAGAACCCTGAACACAGACCTTGATAAATCTTGCTTAGTCTTTCTTGCGTAACATTAACGCAAATTTTTTCCTTTCAGAAAGAATGTTTCCCAGTAGCCCCTTTTTCTTTCAACAGGCTGTTTGTATATTATCTTCCTGAGGAGTTATTCCATCATTTTATTGTTTTATCACTCAGTGTGGTTTTTTTCCCCTGACATTCAACCCGTGCTTTTCTTCTGTGTGACTTTACCAGTTTCTTCCTGGTCTCTTTCTCATGCTTTGCATACCATCAAGGGATAAAGCTTTGTGTCTATTTTGTGTTTTCCAGAATCCTCAAGCTATTGTACAATTTGCAAATGATTTTCTGAGAGCTGGAGTGGTAACCTTTCAGTCAGAGACAACCTGTGTTACAATTTTTCCCTTGCAGTTATTCTTTATAGTCAAGCGATCACGTTATACTTGGGTACGTTTGTTGGGAATAACTCCGTTGATTCCAGAGCAGGTTTTGTTCATGGAAAACTTCCATTTCACTGCTTTTTTTAAATTTTATTTTTTTTCCTGTCTGTTAACAAGTATGGAGGTACTATCCAGAACATATATAGTGGCAAATTCATTATTGATCCAAATTGTAATGGTGAAAAAAGCAGTAAGAATATTCAGTAGTGTGGAGGTCTAAACACCATTGTAGGCATGGTAATGAAAGAATTAGTGTGTTCTTTCTCTCTCTCATCGTTCAGGACCTGATTGAGGTTACAGGGGTTTGCTGTTCAGAAGTTATCCAGACTAATTCTAATCTTAGTTTTCATGCTGTAAATGAGGAGCTCGTATTTCACTACTGCTAATATACAAATAAAACTGATGGAAAATATTTTCAAGCATGTTGTATCTTATACATGTCTTTTGGGAACTAGGATTGTGATTCTGGCTTAATTCGTGCCTTGTTTCCATTAGTGTAAGTGAACTTAGTAAAACAGAATTACTTTTGATTTGCATTAGTGGAAATGGGACAAGAATTAAGGCTTTACAGTAATACTGTTTTTTAAATAAAAATGTTCTGTGTGTACACACATGCAAACACACACACCTGGTCTCTTTTTTTTTTTTTTCAGTTGCCATCAAACTGATGTACTGAATTATTTCCATGTGTACTTGTTTCTAGAAAAAGTCCCAACTAATTGATGATTCAACTGGTATATTTTTTAAAGAAAGAAAGGTGGGAAAATTAACATTACTCAAGATAACCTGTCAAGACCACTGGTAGTGAGACAACTTGCATTTCTTTTCATTTTTAGAGAACTTCGAGCTTGTGTGAATTACTAAAGGTGCCAGATTGACAGCCCTGGAGGCTGGCTTCACTTATTCATTAGGAAAAGAGATATGGCCTGGGCAGCAGGTGCACAAACCTGCTTGCTGTGCTGTACCCATGGCTTCAGTTCTGCTATGAAAAAACTCCTTTTTGAGGATCCAGTGTTTTCAGTCCTGTTCACTCCTTGCCTTTCCCTGCAGCATTTTCTTCTAAGGGTGCAGCACAATGGTGTTGCGATGATTAGGTCTGAGCACTAAAGACTACGCAGAGCCCTTTATTTGATTTCACCGAGCAACCGTCAGATGGGGAAGGAGGCTCGGGGCTTACATAAGTCAGTAATTCTCGCCATCTGGTCAATCAGTAAATATAAGGTCACTCTGCCATCACAGCATTTTTGTTTTGCACAAAGTGCAGTAAGCTCAGAGAATAAATTAACTTCTAGTTCTGTTCAGTTGTTATTTTGCTACTTCTGGAAATGGTTCAGAGCTCCATTTCTGCGAGGCTGCAGCCTGGGTGTGACAACTGAAAAGAGCAAAGCTCTCTGAACAATAGGGCTTTGACTGCCAGCCATAAATTGATTCCTCGTTCAGGCAGGCACACTGAGAGCCCTTCAAATATGCACTGAAACTAACCGAGAATATCTTGTCTTTTTGTGGTTTGCTTTTTTTTTTTTTTTTTTTGTCATTGTT
>WEKX01027476.1:36603-123749 GCA_013390025.1 Pitta sordida
TGGTTTTTTTTCTTTTAGAATCAAGAATCATTTCTTCAGATGAGTTGTTTTCAGTCTTCCATTGAATGAATGACTCCTTACTGGACAATGTGACAATATAGGACCTCCCAAGATACACTTACTGGAAATTTTAATTTTATGATCTTCCTATATGAGTAGAAATTAATTTTACACTGTCTTGTGTTGCTAGATGATCAGAATAGCTTTGCTTGCTTCCTTGGTGTGTGTAATCCATACTTACCTCCGGCCTATAGAGGAGACAGTTAAATACACAAGTCTAAATTAAAGCGACTTGTTCTTTTGATTCTCGAGATGTACAAGTAAGTGAGCAACAATGAGAGGAGTCACAGGAGCATTGTTAATGTATCATCCTGAAAACTTTGTGGGTTTTTTCAGGGCTCTCTTATGTGCTGTTTATTAGCATATTTTCAGAAGTTTTATAATTGGTTTCATTTTATATATATATATACACACCTTTATATAAATAACTACATTATTTCTTTGGAATAGTTTCCAGCAAGTTCAGATTCCCTCTGTAATTAATCTGGGCTTCGGATCAGCCCCAGAATGTGTGTTCCTTAGGGCTTGTTCTTGTGTTCTGATGTTGATTTTTAGATCAATATGTATGTAGTCTCATGAAACATTTACAGACCATGTCTAAAAGAAGCAGCTACCTCTTTTTGCTGAGAAAGGTGATAGGGAAATCTCAAGAACCTACATAAAGAACACAGCATGCTTGCATGGGACAGTGGGGAATTAAGAAGGGAATGTCTCCGAAAGCAAATTTGGGTCTCAAGCTCCCCTTTCTTGATAAGAGGGCTTCTTGGCCACCAGGTCTACCCAGCTTGCCAGGCAATATGAAGTTTTCCTTCAGGTTTGTGTTTCTGAGCAGGACTCTGAATAATGCTAATGAATGCTGTAATCAGCTGCAGTTATTAACTCCGGGGCTCTCTATACAAAAAGTGGTAATTCTGAAGGTCCATTGTAAAAGTGCTTCCTCCCCCTGTGGCATTCGGTCATCCGAGTCTTGAGAGTCATGGGGCTGTTTGCTGCTTGGACAGTTATTCACAGAACATCATTGGGTCCCTTTTTTGGCTCTTTTTGAATGATAATAGTGAGGATTTCCTGTGACAGCTTTTCTTGCACAGCTTGGCTCTATTCCCCAACCAGGTACAGTAACAATGGGTAATTTAAAATAATTCATTTTATTGCTGCCTCCTGTAGATTTTTGACTTTCATTTCAAAGTGGTGAATCTAGAGAGCTGGAGAAGTATGTTCTGATCACTATCCTGGTGCTGTGAAAAATACAAGATTTAAATAGTCCCGCAGAGCCATCAGCAGCTGGAACAGCACAGAGCACTCTTTTGACTTCAGCTGAAGTAATTCTAACATTTTCTGGGTGCTTTTAACTCTTTTTTTCACAGGAATGCCTGGGTTTTTTTAGCTTTCATTGCTCAGTTTCTATGTGCTCACAAATCAGGATTTGAGATTTCAGTTCTACAGGAATATCCTCACTAATATAAGCTGAAAAAACTGCATAAATTGAAGCATGGTAAGAGTGATCCTGTCTCCAATGGTGAGAATTGACTGCAAAACTGGGTATCAAGCTGAAAACTTTGAGATCCCACTCTACTTCATATTATTGTTGTTTTGCAGTTATAATTCTTCGCAGTTCTTAAAGGTATGTTGCAGATCATTGCATCCTAATATATGTGCCTGAAAATGAAGCAAGATAGCAACATCTTGCTGCAATAAATAGAAGTGAAATTGCAAACATAGTATATGTACAGTAAAAGGATGATGTTTCCAAAGTGTGTGAAAACTCTTTGTCATAATCTTGATCATAAATCCACTTTAAACCTTGAAATTCTACCGAAAATAGAAATGAATGCTCGTCAGCAATGGGTCTGTCAGATTCAGTGTTTGACACTTAGGGAAGGCATCCAAGGGACATTGTTGATTTCCCCATCCTTCTTCTGTGGGTGTGTGGTAAGGGTTATGTTTATTTTGGCTGCTCTTGTCCATCTTTTTCTGAAAGCAAGTCACTTACTGGAGAAAAGTCAAGAATGGAGGTTGGTGTGGAGGGAATATTAATGTGGTCTGAGGAGTTCAGGCAAAGGAAACCAAGTTTTATGTAAACTACTTAAACAGATATGAACTAGTTCCTAAAGTAAAAAATGCTCTGCATTCGTGCAGGTCCTGGCAAGGTCTCCTTTTCCTCCTCCTTCAAATACTGGAAGTTTTCTGGAAGTGCTGGTGATAGTTTCATTTGTCTTTTTCTTTTTCTTGAAAAACAGCATCTTGCCCGATCAAGGCAACCAAGACAACCACCACTACTGAGGTGGTACAATCCTGGAACACTGTGTTAAATGGCACCTTGTTTTGTAGTGAATTATTGAGATATGTTATATAAAACCAAACCAGGTTGGTTTTGATGCAATATCATTTTTGCCAAGGTATTTAGAAATTTTTCCCTAAATGTTTCATTTTGTATCAGTGGTTTGTTGCTTTGATGTGAGTTTTCCACCTCCTAAGGCTCGCTCTCTTAACTAGGATATTCTTTACATTCCATTAGATTTAAGGCTATTTCCTGACAGTAATGTTACATTGGAATATGCTACACTTTCTAATTACCTGTTAGTGACTTCAGGTCTTCATATCCCCAGATTAATTTTGAATCACACAGAAGGCTGTGCAACCCTAAGGAAGTATGGACACTTCAGAGAACAAAATGCTGCCTGGTTTGCTAAAGAAGACATCTGTTTGTCAGAAATACTGTGATGTCATTCTCTTATGGTATTTCCTAGCTCTCATTTTATCATAGGAAAAAATAAAAGAACTCTGTAAGGATACAATTTAACTGTATTTGTTGCCTATATCATAGTTGGGAAAAATTTAGGAGTCTTATCTTCTTCCCTCTCAAGAAGGATGTGCATGTTCTGTATAGTACAGAGAACTATAGTACTCGAGCTTTTCACTCAGGTTTTTAATTTCTGGGTTGGTTTTTGGTGTTTTTGTTTGGTTTGGTTTGGTTTTTTTGAGTCCTCTGTCATGTTTCAGCTGATGCAGAACCTCAGGGAACCTCTGGGCCTGACTGATATTAGGTGTCAGCTCTCAGAGTGTTGCTGCAGCTGCTTGTACCTTTTTCCAGTTTCATGTTTCTGGTTGTATTTTGGTCATATCCTAAAGGTCTTCTTCACATTCAGGAGAATGAAAAGCATAAGCTGAAGTTAACTAAATCCATCCCTGTAGAAACAGTTCTAGAAAGTGGAGCTGAGGTTTTTGACCTAAATGTTACTGTGAGTCCATAGTACAAGGCATGCTTTCATAACAGCTGCCTTTGTCAACTTGTATATACATATATTCATCTTTTTCTTCTAGTGCTTGTATAAAAGTGGCATTTCTGCTGTCTGTGTAAACTCAGATTTTCTGTGCCTTCATAAAACAATTAAGTTTACCACATTTTATTCCTGCTAGCGCTGCAAAGAGGGGCTGAGTCAGACTGTGTTTGTTCTTGTGCTTTGTCAGCAGAATTGTTTACCAACTTTCTAGGTTTATTTTATTTGTGCAAATGCAATGAAAGTAATAGGGTTGCACTGGTATCAAGAGGGTTTAATTTGGTTTGTGTTGTTATTAGCATGGACTGAAACTTGAGCAAGAAATAGTCCAGTTACACTTTCACTGCCCAGGGATGAGTATTTGGGGCTGATGGGAAATGAATATACAACTTTTCACTTCTAAATTCAGTATATTGAACCTGAAATTCTGAGAGTTGCATTAAACCCAAGTCATGGCAATGGTGATTGTGCAGCAGGATTGTTGTGTCTCTCCTCATAGAGGTGATGTGTAGTTGTCCTTGATCTCGTTTGCTTTCTCTATGCCTGAGATGGGGTTATAAATATAAAGCCATTCCCATATGTCAGTAAATTAAACTTTAGATGCCACATTGGTGCAGCTCCTGGCAGCATTGGTGACTCTGGTACCTGGCACACCCTCCCTGGGATGTGACGGCTTTGTGAGCTCCAAGGGATTGCAAATCCAATTCTCTGTTAGTTCATCGGTGTTCTGGACGTCCTTCTGTAAATTAACAGCAGATAATGATATAAAAAACCCCATGTTCTCTGCACACCTAAACAATGAAATGTTTATAACTGTTGCTTTGCTGATATATAGAGTGTTTTTCCTGATTACTATTTCTACACTTACCAGATTACATGTAAAAACCATAAAATCCTTTATATTCTCATAACCACAATAACAAATGCTATCCTACATAACTTAGACTTAGTCAATAATTCTAAGCTCAGCCTGAGGGGTTGAAGAGAAAATTATTCCTGTTACAAATTTTAATTATGCCATAAACTTTGGAAAATAGCTATTGATCTTCAGCATCTGGCATCAGAAATGTCGCCTGCTTTTTTGGTTACTTGGTTTGTCAGTAGCACTGTCATATAGGATAAAAATAAAAAATGTCACAGGAGATGAAGATGCACCATATGCAAATGAGAATATTTTGGTTTGTTTATGTACTAAAAATATTTTATTGCTGAAGAGTTTTTTGTTCCTTACCAGATTCTTTTAGCTATCTTCAGAGAAATTTGCATTTAAGATGCAAGAAAGCAAATTCTAATTCTATCAAAGACCTTTTCTCACCATGGGATGCTGTAATGTGTACAGTGTGTTTCTTGTCTTAGAGGTACATTTTAAATTGGAATTCAATTAACTTCTCTGTTGCGGAAAAATTATAATTTCAAGGGCCAGATGAGACAAAGGCTGGAACATCATTTCTGTATTTTTTTTCTTTAAATCAGTGCTGTTAGATGATGGTTTAAGTCTGGCTTAAAACGGTAACTTTGAAATTCTGATCCGCTGTGATATCTGCAGCAGAGCTGGCATGGCTCTTGAGCACAGTGAGCTCTTACTCAGATGTGGCAGAGTAAAGGAAAAGCTTTTTAACAAGTTTGAATCTCAGAGCTGCATGTTATGAGGGGAGCACTAGCAATGCAGACCACCTTTCATAAGACCTAGAGGCAAATGTGTTGTTTCATGGCATGTTTTCTTATGGTTCATGAGGTTTGACTGTAGATGAAAAGTGAGGTGATCCCTGAAAACAGTAATTTTAGACTGGAAATGCAGGCTGTTTCTTGCTAAAGCTTCAGTACAGTTGCCCTTGTAGGTGGAGTCTACTGAAACTCCCTTTCTTTTCGTGCATCCAAATGGCCTTTGAGCAAACCCTGCTTAGCACCCTTCTTTTGTGGTAAATGAATGAAGATAGTCTTCTCTATCCAGGAAAACTGGAGCTACATAGAGAAAAATGTTAGAGAGCTCCAAAGAACTGGCCCTTGGAAGAGCGATCGAGGGCAACTCATCCCCAGGGACAAAGACAGCAGAGACTCTCTGAGTCCTGAGCAGGAGCCTCCGGGAACAAAAGCACTTGCTTTCTCTCCAGATGTCTAAATCATGGAGGTAATTCGTGTGGCCCTGAAGATGAGACAAATGAGTGCTGTTTTAGTTGCTTCTATACAAAGATACAGCGCACCTAATCTTAGTGCTAAGAACTATGATGATGCGCCAGCGTTAAAAGGAAAGATGTTTGTGAGGTTGTAGCATAGGCGTGGGCTGCTCTGTGAAGGAGACTCCCTGAACACCCTGGAGAAATATTGTACTCTCCCTTCCTGATTGGTAGTTGTTCTTAGATTCCCATCTTTTTATCTTCATGCACCCTGTGATGAGCCATGTGATGCCACATGGAATCTGAAATTTCTCAAACTTCATGCACATGACAGCGATGCTGTTGAGCCAACCTCTTATTGAAGAAGTAAACTAAGCAAAGTAGGACAAAGATGATTTCAGAGGGGCAGCTTGTGGTAACTGTTGCCAACTCTTCGGCAGGAAATCGCCCCCACTAAAAATATCTGCCAGTGGCGTATTGTTGTTTGAACCCTTCTGGCTGACTTTACTCAGCCTGGCTTTGAACAAAAGGTGTAGAAAACAAAATATCATTGAGGCTTGCAGGCATTTGAGGTGGCCAAGCTGACAGGTTGCACTCCAGCAGGTAAACGGAAGCCTATTAAGAACACACAGAGACGAAATGTGTTATGTGAGTGTCAGGTGTTTTTTGGGATGGACCTTGGTGAGGCAGACAGCTGTGGCTGTTTCAAGGACACGGAGCTATGATGCAGTTGCTGAAGGCTTTCTGTAGCAAGTTTGGGCTTTAAATATTTTCATGTAAGATTGTCTAAATCAAAGCTTGCATCCGCATTCACTTTACAAAACACGACCAAGGTGGAATCTCTATCTGACTGCAGAGCCCTATCTGTAAAATTTAAAATACTGAGCCATCCCCAGTTTTGTCTTCGCTGAAGAGCCCTGGCACTACTTGATTAATACATTTTTGTCTGCTTTCATTTTCTGAAAAAAATTAAATGTGTGAAATGTATACAGTTTTCACAGGAAAAAAAAATCTACTGAAACACTCAGTTCTCTCTCTAAAAGCTTCCAACAGTTGTGAACCCAGACCTACAGTTACCCTTTAGCCATTAATTTCGGCCTTGTACTCCAGAAAAGTTCTGTCATTTAGTTCTGCCGCTTATTTCGGTGACAAAGGGAAGCTCAATACCTTGAAAAAATGTAAGATCTAATTTTTATATACTTGGATTTTTTTTTTTTTGTATTGCTGGCTGACAGGTCAGATTTGTACTGCTGCCATACGCAGCAACTTAAAATTCATGCTGGTGTGTCACTGCAGTTACTACACTCCAGCCACTCCACCAGAAAACTATTAACTTTCAGTTAATGATAACAGAAAATGTTTCATATTAAGCTGAAATAACCTAATCATCTGCAAAAAGTGTAAAGATTTTATATTAAAAAGCAATTAACTTTGCTTTTTTTTGTTGTTGACGTTGTTTCTTTTTAACAAACGAGTTATGTAAGACATGCAATTGATTGGCTTTTGCTTTGGAGGGAATTTGTATTTGCTATAGCAGGATGTCTGCTCCAACAATAGATGACTGCGACTGGATTTTTAGATGCTTACATGAAGGGACATAGGCTTTTTTTGGTAGGGAGAGAGAGAAGAATGCATCAGCTTGCACCTAGTAAAGCTCAGTTCTGTGTTGGGTTCTTAAGACTCAAAGCAACAGGAGGACTTCTCTTTATTTCTGGTTGAATAACAGGTTTTCTCTGTGGCCTTGGGCTGCCCCTTGTCTTGCTTTGTGCTTCACATTTCACTTCCGACTCTCAGATAGGAACTGCCTGAGCTCTGCAGGCAGCATGGGGTTAAACTCTGTCAATAATTCTCAAGGGCCTTTATCTTAGCAAAGGTAAATACGATAGTGGCAAGGACTACTGACAAGTATCTCGATGGTTTTAGTTGGCTCATGTGTAACAGTAGAAGAGAGGGTTTAAATGAAACGGAAAAAAACAAAGTCCATACAAAAGAAGCTCCCGCGAACTGTGGGGTTTGCATGTGCTGAGCTAAAAATCAAGTGGATGATAAAAATTCTTCTTATGAAGAACAGCAACTGAAAGGTTGGGAAAGTCAGGAACAAAATGAGTATGATAAAACCACTTCTGCTGCACTTGTGGTCAGTTAGGGAGCCTGGCTGTACCAGCCACCTTCCTTTGCACTGAAGTGAACCTAAAATCAGGGAGTAAGTTTTCACCTTCCCAAGAGTGTTTCTTGTTTCAAGACAGACTTTTCCAACACCCAGTTGGCCGTACATCCGAAATGCTGTAGGCACTGTACTAATAACAGGGTTAGAAAACAGGTTTCAGTGAGAGTCTTGATGTAATTATTTATGTTACTTCTCTCCCGTGTCATGTAGAAGATTCAGCAGAGGTTTCTGGGTGAGCGAGGGATTAGTTATTTCGGTGCCCTGTGTACAGCAGTTTAGTGAACACTCCTTTTATCTTGTGCTTTAAAGCTCAGTGTCAGACTAAGTATCTCTAAGCACTCTCCAGAGATGATCTGGAAGCGAAAGGTTCCCTGTATATTACTTCAGTGTTGTTACTTACTCAGCTTTATGACATTTCCAATTCATTTTATAATGCAAATATCTATTGGCTATGGAAATTATTTTCAAGTATTTGGTTTTTTTGTTTGCTTGCTTGGTTTCTGTTTGGGGGTTTTGGTGGGGTTTTTTTACTGCAAAATAGAAATTTATCTAGTGCAATGATTTGATATTTGCTAATGGAAATGCTAAGTATTTTAAGATTTCAAACATCCTGGGAAAAACATCTAGTCCCCTAAACTTATATTAGTCAAAGATTATCCCACATGCAATCTTTCTTCAACATGAAAGCTGAAATTTTGTTTATTCTGATATAATTGCATTTTGTATTTTTAAGGGAAAGCTGTATCCTCCAGTGTTGGCATGGGTATCTTGGAGTTAGAAAACATCAGGTGCTGACATCTGGCTCTGCTGAAGGTGGCTCTTCACACCATTTAGGGAGGTCTCAAGTCTCCATAAGCCAGTCTTTTACTTAGCATTGCACTGTTCAGTTGAAGATTAAGAATTGCAGGTTACACATCTGTAAATCATGTCCCAGAGCTGGATGCCTGTGCAAGCACAGGAGTTCATTGATCTGTGACCTGAAATCCATCGCACTTGGAGGCTTTGTGGTGGGTGGGCGTGTGTGTACCCAGGTGCAATACGGTGTGTACAGCCGTTTTTCATAAATCAGTAGCAGCAAAACACATTGTCTGTCCACCTCAGGGCCTTCCCACAGATCATGACGCAGACAAACGAGTATGTCAGTGAAGGAAGGTTGTACAACACCTTGTTGTGTGTGTTTTGTGGTTACACACGGAAGAACAGTGGTTAAAAGTTCATGATTGTTTACACACCGAGCTCGTTACCGCGTTCAGCTTTAAAAAAATTTAGGGATTACGTTTCTTACCTTTTCAGTATGCAGTTGTGTTCCTAGTGTAGGAACACAAGACAATAGTTATATTATTTCTCCAGTCATCTATCTTGGTCAAGAAACTTTTTCTGAATAGAGTATGCAAAGGTGGACGAAGTGGATTTTCTTCCTGAGATCTACCCAAAAGAAGAGAAAAATCGAACGGATTCTCAGACCAGAAGGAATCTTACTGACTAGCTGTACTTCAGAGCATTGTGTTCCCTAGTTTATTTTATTTATGTAAAGAAGAGAGGCCATTGTAATTTTATTTCTCGCTATTGCTTTGTCTTGAATATGGACTAAAAGAACAAAAAGAACACATTTTACTGGATTTAGGTTCTGTGTCCCAGTTCTGAAGCATGTATGATTCTTGCTGTGCTCCCAATAAAAGGATAAGACCCAATAAAACCTGGCCTTTGTCTGTTTGTCAGCTGTTGGGTTAAGAAACATGGATGGTTCTTTTTTTGCTTCTAGTTTGGTGTCAGCTGCAGCCATTTGAGCTGAATCTTTTATTGCAATTAAAACAAAGTTAAAAGATGCAGGAAAGAAAAATCGCCTTCATATTTTGAAAGAGATTTAAAAAAAAATAAAATGGGTTTTCTGTTGTCTCAGAAACAGATGTTTGTTTAAACCCAATCACAAACTTGTACTCAGATTTAATTTATTGTTTAATTTTGTACCAATCTTTTCTAAATAAACTGCCTTGGGAGCAAGTGAATCGGAGTTTTCTATAGACTGAATGAGGCTTCTTTTAGCAGAGTTAAGCATCCCAGGAAAAGAAAGAAAATTGCTGATGTAGCAGGCTCATGTATATAGATATTTGCCGGGGTTTTAAAAATGCAGCAGCCTCAGTTTGCAGCACAACTCCAACAAAGTCTGAGTAATTGAGTTTGGTCCAAATCAAATTTCAGTCATCAAAACTCTGGCTTCTAAAAAGTGGGTTTTGTGTTGTTTTCTCTTTGTGGCTGTGGGAATCTGGCCTTTGGCTGTGTTCAGGCATTTTATATGCACTGAGTCCGAGTGCAGACAGGTCTTAAGTGGAGCCGATGAGATACAGCTGGTATCTTTAAAACTATTTTGGACCAGCTGTGAAATAGCCCACTGAAATTTTGTGATGGTCATCTTTGTTTTTTGTTATTGAAATTCTTAGCTGATCAGCAAACACATGTTCAAGAATGAGGGCTTGAACCAGACGCAAACTTCGTAACATTTTCTGACTTGCAATCACATACTTCAACAGATTACTGGCCCAAATATAGGTGTGATTTTGCTAAATCCACTTAACCAGTTTATCCTACCAATCATAGTCTAATTGAATTCTTCCATTAAAGACTGCAGAAAAATCATCTGCATTTCATTTAATTCACTTTATCTTGTGTATATTTCTCATTCAGAACTGAAGGAGGGAGTATCCAGTCCACCCGGTGACCCATGTCTGGCTTTCCGCAGAAACGAAGTGAATAATTAATGGAGTTGACTGTTTCAATCCTAAAATAAATTATTAAATGCAAAACTCAAGTCTGAAACATTCATTTGATATAGGCAAATCGCTGTTGATTGTACTCCATGGAAAAAAAAAAGCGTATCCTATTACTGTGCTGCTGTTTGACAGACTGTTTACAGCAACCTTTTTTCCTTGTTTCCTGTTTTTTGGTGGCATTTATGGCCTAAAAGTTATAATTGACTATATTTTTTCATTTTGTCTTGGTTTTATTTCAGTATTTGTTTCGGGATGTTAATGTTTAGGTCTTTGAATATGCACATCTGTTGTGAAGATGAAAAACTGATAGAGGCGTGATTGCTTACTGTAATAGGAGAAAATGAAAATCCTATGTTTCATGGAATGGAATAGGAGCAGAATGCTGAGATAGGCCATTTGAAAAAGCAGAATTTTAAGTGTTCCTTGGTTGTTCAGTTACCATTTGTAAACCCTGTAACCATAAGGCATTTCAGCCATTTTAAATTACTAGTGTATAAATGTTTAAATTATGCCAAGTATAAAGATAAACATTTCTATTACGCTTCAGAATTTGAAGATCATCAGTAACTTCCTATTCTTCATAAAGTTCAATTTCATGCAACAGTAACTGATGTTTTCAGCTGCAGTCAGTGATGCTGGGGCTCTGCAGAGCTATTTGGTGGTGAGGGAGAAGGAATGAAAGGGAAATAATTTTGAATAGTGAATGGTTGATTTACTAAGGCCATTGTGACAGTGCTACCATGTTATTAAACACAAACATTATCATATTAGTAATTTTATGTATCATTATACGTAATTGTATAATTATTGTATTTTGTACGCCCAGGTTTGTTCCCATTAACTTTTAGTCTTAAATCATTACAGGCAGATTCTAACTTCCACATGAATAAGAACGCACTTTTTTTCTTAGTCAGGTCAGTCTTTGTAAAAACCTCCTGCAGATGTTGACTTCATCCATTATGAAAGTTTCCTTCAGTATTTCTAAACAGTTTGTTTTCTTCTTATAATTACCTGAAAATGTGTTTTTTTAATAATCCTATTTGAAATTATTTTCTTCTTTCCCATAATGAATCAAATTTATAATGATTCCTTACTAATTTGCATTGTTCTCTGGCTGCCTTGCATTTAATCAGCAGGAGTAAACTGCTCATAGATCACCAGGAATCTGTCAGGAGTATCAGCACAGTGCTGTGACTGCTGACAGGGTATGGAAATTTGCTGGAAATGACGGGCTGAGTCCACTGGGGATTTCATCTCTCGTCAGAAACACAATGACTGGCATCTCAAAATCTTCAAGTAGAAGATGCTGTAACCCAGATCTGGTGTGGGGCATCGTGCTTATCTAGCAAACCACCCGCTTTCTGCCTGGCTCAGTGTGCTGCTCTTGCTTTGCTGGCTACCAGTTACCAGCAGAAATGTGTTTATTTGGCTAGTAAGTGTCTACAGAAATGTCTAATTTTGTATTGTTGTTGGTTTACGTTCTCTGCATTGACCGAAACTTTGCACAGTTAACTGCAAAATAAAAGCTTTTGGTCAGTTCTGAAAAAAACACCGAATTGTAATTGGACATATTTTTTAAATCTACGTGGTGGGAATGTTGGTGTGCCCTTTCTTTCCTAATGTCTGAGCTTTCCTAATATCTGAGTCTGTGTGTTCTGTTAGAGGGAGGGAAAACAGGAGGGATTTAGTCAAAGAAGAGTCAGAAGCTCGGTAACCTGATTATAGAAATTATTATTGTACACTGCCTGCATTAGGAAAGTGTTAAACACCTATTAGGGCTCTCAAGTGTTAGTCATCACGAACCTGGCTGCAGTTGGCATGCAACTTTTATCTTGCATGTTTTGATACAGTGATAAAAGTGGAAATTAGAAATGGGAAGATCCTAAGAGCAAAAATAACAAAAAAAAAATCAGTGTTTCACAGGTTTTTCCCAGGGCCAAGTATTTTTGTTCTCTTTTCCTGCGAAGAGACAGAAAGCTAATACTACTCAAGACACTTTTTTAAGTGCTTGTGGAAGAGATCAATCCATAGGGACTCAACCTGCAGTTACAGCTCAGAGTTAATGTGACACCGTATATTAAAGTGGTGAAGTCGCAGCCTAGTGGCACGTCTGTGGGAAGGACAGGTACGTGATTGAAAGGATTGTTTTCTAAACCTGAGCCTAAAGTGACATACCCGGTGCCTAATGGGGATGTCAGTGATCTGTTGTCACGTTAGTAATTCATCAGTGCACCCGGGCCCTGAAAATGTGCTCTGACAGGTCCGTGCAGAATCCCACAGTCCTCTGTCTCCCAGGATGTTGCACGTTAGTGACTGTATTGAAGCCAGGCAAGTCTGTGAAAACGAAAACCCTTTTTTCACCCTTCTCCAATTTTTCCCCCTTGAGTTGTGTTTTCTGTCAAGTTCAAGATTATTACAGGTTCTGTAAGTACACTGTGAGGAGTGAACCGTTCGTGTTCCTTTGACAATGCAGTGATCTATTAAGCCTCAGACTTTCACGTTGTAAATGCAAAGTTACCACAAACTCCAGCATCTCGAGCCTGTTCCTATTCTAACATCTACCTGGCTGTTCAAAGGTCATTATGGACTGTACCTCTCTTGAGAAATGTGTTGCACGCTGGGTACACAACATTACACAGAGTTTTATTCAAGGGGTGCTGATAACAGACTTGATTTGCCAGTTTGCTGGATGCTGGATCATGTTTCCTGCTTTGCAGGCCCTTCAGCATAGAAATTGGTCTCATTTACTTCGGTTTGAATGTTAATGATCCCCTTTTTCTCAAAGCAAAGGGAAACATGCACAATCACTCTGAAAAATAAAGATATATTCTCCTGAAAATCCTAGTAGTAACTTTTTGTCTAAGAATCCCCTTTAAATACTTGTTTTATTATTTGATACTACAATAATTCTTATGTAAAAAAATTCCGAAAGACATTGATCAGAAATTAAGATTCTCGACTCAATCTGACAATATAGACACTTACTAGAAGACAGTAAAATGAATTTGCTTTAGCTGTTGTCAGGTTTTTCCCTAATTTTGTAATAGTTATGGAAGCTGCCAAGTGCTTTACAAGTTTTGGGTGAGAAAATGTCAATATTTTACCCAATGTTTTATCACGTGCTTTATTTTGAAAACTTTGTCCACCTGCGTTTATATAATAGCATGTTTCGGAACCCTTAAAATCTGTGCCAAGTCTGCTTAAAAACCAGCATGCTGCTATGATGGGAAGCAATGCTGAGCTTCATTTCCAAATTGTTTATTTAGAGTACAGCAAAATTGGGTGTATGCAGTATGTATATAATAAATAAGTAGTTATTTAGGATGAAGCAGAATCGCATATATGTGATACAAACTAGTGGGTGGAGAAGAAGAAATGTGTAGGTGGAAGAACACACAGACCTCAGGCATCGTGTCTGATTCCTCAGTGTCCCGACTGAAATGACCCCGGGGAACCTGATGGGCTTGAAGCGACTCTGAGGGTACTGCCACCATGAAAACATGACAGGGACCCGTTCTGCCACCCTGTGAGCCAGGGAGAGAGATTTTGACTGGTTCTTCTGACTTGTTGGGATTAGCAGGCTCTGCCTACTGCAAATACAGTTGCAAAGTTGGTGCTGGAAGGGAATGCTAACAAACACCTGCGATATTTTAAAATCTTTATAGCGGGCTAGACTGGCTCTTTCCACTAACGGAGCTGATGAGATTTTAACTATTGTGCTCTTCAAAGTATTCAGAAGAGAGCTAGTTTTATGTTACAAGTGATTATCAGTGCCTCCTCTCCTCCTTCCCTCTTTGTTTTCCACCCCTGTTCCCCAGAAAAAAGGGTGAGGATCAGCTTGCCATCCCCAAAGCTACATTCCCAGCATCCGTCTCCTCGTGTCACATTGTGTAATGAAGAACAGAAAAGAGATACCTTACATGTGAAGGGGTCACGCTGGATACGTTTAGATGAATGTTAATATGAATGCAAGTAATTTACCCTGTCAGAGTGCTCCTGTGCCTTTCGTGGCTTTCAATGTGCTCTGAAGATGGAGAGTCTCTCACAATTTTTATACTGCAACTTTATTTTGCAGCACAGAAGGGAGTTTTTCCCCTCTATCTGTTGAAGTGGTTTGTGAAGTTCAGTCATTTTCGGTTATGTTGTAATTCTTCATTACACGTTCTCGTGTCTACCATTGCACATACAGTATTGTAAAGAAAGTTGCTTGCTGTACATAAAGGTCATGTGGGTAATGCAGGAAATACAATGTGCATTCTTGAACCTAAGAAAATACATCTGCTTTCTTTTAAAATGAGATACTGTTTCTGTTTGTTAACAGCTGGTGTTGCCATTAATTTTTATTTTGTTGTTAAAATACTCTCAGTAGGCAAAGGTGCTAAAACAATTATAATTACATCACCGCATTTACTGCTTGGAATATCATTTATTGGCTTTGGATTAGGTGTCTTAATTACTTGATTGCTGTATTTTGGATTTGGGTAAATGTCTCTTCATTTTTGTGGCATTCCAAGTATGATTAATATCTCCAAAACATATTGAAGTCATTAGGCTTTAATGTTCAAAATTGTTCTTTTTTTTTGTCAAGATGGAAGAAAGTGTCAATAAGAAAATAATTTTCATTTCAAATGAGTGCTCATAAATATGTAAAAAATTAAAAAGCGATGAATTGTGTTTATGAATTTTAATGGATAGTGTGGTGCAGCATTATGCCAAGGGAACGAGTGGCATAAATTACAGTAGTGTATAAATTCATATCATTTTTCTGTAACTCTTTTCATATGTGTTAGGCTTGTCGCAGACATTGTGAATCTTTTCCCACAACACTGAAACTCATCCATACTAAACTGGAATATGGTAGCATTTTTAAGAGCGCTGATCAAAGCTGTAGCACTTTTTAGTAGAGGTTGAGGACAGGGGGTTTGCTTTGTCTGCTAAGTGGTGTAAGAGAAAGGACATAACACGAAGCACTGATGCATTTTAATGCTGCGTTGCCATTACTGTGGTTTCTTGGTACCTTTTTGGTACATCAGATTATGCAGTAAGTTAAATAAACGTTAATATAAAAAGTCAGTGAGTAAATCTAGTGTTTCGTTCTGCACGTCCCTTGTTGAAAGGGACCTAAGTAAAAGATTAGTTGCTTTAAGTACTTACTTATTTTACACCTGTGATAGGTTTAGAGTGAATTAATGGGTAATAATACAAAGTTATAACCCAATTTGAAATAGACAGGAATTTAAAGTTTCTTCCTCTGTAATCCACGATCAGAACAAATTGTGGTTTTCAGGGCAGAAAAAGATGATGGGCATAGGCAGGCACGTATTAAAATGGAAAGCTCACAGTTGTATCTGTTATTAAAAAAATGACATTACCATTGAAGTGCAGCTGTGGCTTCAGAAATAGTCAGAAGGCTGAGCAAAGCCCTCTGTGCTGAACTGGGCAGCTAATTATGACTGGTCAGCTTCAGTGACTTTCTTCAGCACTGTGGAAGGAGCAGGTTCAAAGCAGAGTCGTGCTGAGCTTCAGATGGAGAGGTGCTCATAGGGGAGCGAGTAGAAAGGGATAGAAGTTGAAACGCGGCAGTGACTTAGAGCTAAGCAGAGCTCTTTTCAACCTGGTGGCCCCAGGAAAGTCAGTGGATCCTGCCAGAGATCCGTGAGGACGATAAAAAACCCCCAAACTGGTCAGCTGGCCCTGAATTCACTAAACTGGAGTCTCAACAGGCTGTAGACAGCTGCAAAGGTCAACAAACTGAGTAAGTGCCCAGACCCATCCTCAGTGAGATTTGCAGGAAGATTAATTAGTAATAATTCACTGGATACTAGATGACTTTGCTATCAACACTTTAATTTACTGCAACTACTTTTGCCAGGTTGGATTGATCTTTGTACTCACGGCTTCCCACAAAGTTTTATCATTTTGTAAAGATATGTTCATTTTTTTTTTTTTAATTAAACAATTAACTTCTTGTTAAAAAGAAAGACCAAAATAATTCTCTGTCCGGATGCTTTTTATTTAAGCTGTCTTTAATGGAAAAATTAGCCTTTGAAAGGTGTCCAGATTTTGCAAAAAGCAGAAGCTGGAGTCTCTGGTGTATTCAAATATGCACAAATGGGCACTGTAGAGCAGGTAGCTGGAAATGAAACATCCTGTCAGAGCTATAAAAGGTTTTCACACAGTGTTG
This sequence comes from Pitta sordida, assembly GCA_013390025.1. Taxonomy (NCBI): domain Eukaryota; kingdom Metazoa; phylum Chordata; class Aves; order Passeriformes; family Pittidae; genus Pitta; species Pitta sordida. Next base: position 53,175 of record WEKX01027476.1, read on the forward strand.
TACAAGACCTTTCAGAAGTTATTTCATTAAAGTATTAACTCAAGACAGTGTTTAAGTTCATTCCTAATTTCAAAGGTAGTTAAAATAATATATTAAATGTTGAGTCTAAGCACTGATCTATGGATTTAAATCAGTTACTTGCTGAAATCACAAGACTCAACAAGTTCACTAACTTTAGTTACTCCTGCAGATAAACCTTAATAGCTTTTTACAACTTGGAGAAAATAAAATCTGTGATTTTCAGTTGATTTAAGTAAAACAGAATTATGTCCCCAAATGTATTCCTTTTGAAGAAAAAAACTCATTTCCCTCCCATCCAGCCCATGCAATGTAGTATTGGGTTGCAACACAGGAACAATTCCAAGAAGTGAAAGTCACATGTAGACCCAAGGCTGGTTCGTCTTGCAGCAGGCAGAGTGAAGGTACCAGGTTACTCAATGTTTGTTTACGTGTCTCCACGCTGTTTCACATGACATGTTGGCAACATGCCTCTGAAAACAGATTTATTTCACTGGAATGTAAATTCATGTATTGCAGGAAGCAGTGGTGCCCTAGGAGCAAGGCTGGTCCATAACCAACTACAGCTATTTCCCAAATATATTTATTCTTTCTCCTAGATATATTTATAGAGGAGGATATCTCTCATTTTAGACAAACATTCAGTATTCTGTTGGTTTGTCCTTCAAATATGATGTGTTTTTAATCTAGATGTCCATTGAGCAAGGACACTTTGAAGTCAATGGCCTAAAGGCAATTTTCAGATGCCCTTGATTCTCTAATATACCTTCTACCCAGATTCCAGCTCATTCCTTGTATCAAAACCTGTCTTCCTCCTTGTCCTCTTAATTTCCTTTATGCAGATTGTAACCCATAGAAAAATAGTAAACATACGGATGAGCTGAATAAAACAAATCTACAAAGCAAATCTCTTCATAAATGAAAAATAGATTTTAATAAAGAAACTGTTATTTTCATTACTCTTGTGCCTATTTTGTTTTCTGACATTGCTAGGACTAATATCAAAGGTTACATGCAGTATCAGTAGGTATGTTTTTAGAAAAGAGAAAGCTCTGCAGCTTGGTGATAAAATGTAATGTAATAGTTGCTAAGGTAACTGCATGTTTTTGTGAATAGTGCAACAAATTAGGTGAGCAAAACATCTGTAAATTGTCAATACGTAGGTTAGAGCTGCCCTAAGCTTCCAAAGTTTACCTTCTTGGACTGGTAGGTGAAGCCCAGGGATGAGGAGGAGGAATGGTGATGCTGTAACACTCATTCTCCGGTGTCACCTCTCCCTTGGACACAGAGGTTGGTTGGTAGTGGTGGCTCTTCAAAGGGCTTGTGAGCAGGGGTGGGCCTGACTTGTGTCTGAAAGTGAAAACTGGCTGCTTTTGTTTCATCTGGAGTCATAGAAGGGGTTTGTTTGCTGGTTTTGTTCATTGTGCTTGTCTTACCTTCTGCCTCCAGAGACAGCTGATCTGAGGTTCCAGGGATAGTTCTGGACAAAGATGAGCTGAATGATCCTGCTCCAAGGAATGGGACCCTGTGTCCTTGTCATGTCCTTGGCTGCCTCAGGTCTGGTCTGTGCCCTGAGTCACCTGTAAGGAGTGGCCAGTTCTCATTTTCAGTTTATACTGGAAGTTGTTCTTAAATGAGAGCACTCCTAAAAAAGAAATATGGAGTTGGTCCCCTGTAGAGGCTGATCATTCCCACCCCCATACATCCAATACTCTTCTGGGAACACACAGCAGCTGAGTGTGGATGCAATTACCTTTGCTTAACCTCACACTTTGACAGCTCTAAGTAGATGAAGCTCAGGCATTACTGTCATTGGCTTTCTAGACATAACCAGCTACTTCTTTGCCAACTGCTGGTGACCAGTAGGGCACGCTTTGAAAAAGCCTGAAGCATAAATTTTACAGGATGAAAGCCTGATGCTGTTATGTGATTACTTAAAAGAGTGATGTCTCGGGACTCCTGTCAAAATCTGGCCCACATCTACAGAGAGGTAGATAAGATTTTATTCGGAAGGAGAAGCTTAATGAATTTTGTCTGGTAAACTAGAGGCTAAAGACTAGAAGTGAGAGCAGGAATAATAGCAAATACCTTAATGGCTCCAAATCCTTTAACAATAAAAATGATTGTCCTCATTGCCATTCAGAGCAGGGATTATTTTCCCAGGAGAAAGTAAAAAAGTTCAGGTATGTCTACAGGCCAGTGATGTTGTGTGCCCACATTTCTGAGCATCCATCTCTGGACTTCCACAAATTGAACCAAGAGTATCTTGTTAAGCAGGTGAGCTGCTGCTGTTTGGGATTTGCTGAATGTAAAGAACCAACAGTTTGTAAACAGATAATTTGTACAGGGAACAGACCATTATATGTCCCAGTCTCTTGTTGTTAATCATCTAAACTGCAAAATCATGTAAGCTTGGCATGCCAGAGCAGGATTAGGAGTTTCTGCAAAAGACAAGAGAGGAGAGGTTATGGGGTCAGGGTAACATGAAATGTAGTGGCGAAGGTATGTATGATTATTTTCCAATGTTAATACTCTACAAGAATAAAATTCATTATCATTATGTGGAATGGGAGGTGAGGGGAAAGACCTGAGTGTTGTGAACGGTGGCTCCTTCACCCTGTAAGGCACCTTGTCAAAGGAGGGCACAAAGCATCCAGCTGACTGCCTGGAGGGCCAAGATACAGAGGGAGCTCAGCAGGCAGGTCTGCCAGGACCACATTCACGAAGATTACCCAGGCTGATCTAAAGGGCAGCTCAGATGTGCCAGTTCCGGAAGCTCCAGCTGACTTGTTTCACAGAACCACAGAATGGGTCCGGTTGGAATGGACCACAGGAGGTCATCTGGTCCCACCTCTCTGCTCAGGCAGGGTCATCCCAGAGCACACGGCACAGGATGGTGTCAGATGGTTCTGGAATATCTCCAGTGGGGGAAGTTCCACACCCTGTCTGGACAACCTCTTCCAGTGTGTGATCACCCACACAAGTTCTTTCTCACGTTCAGGTGGAACTGCCTGTGCATCAGTTTCTGCCTCTTGTCCTTTTGCTTGGCACCCCAGAGCAGAGCCTGGTCCACTCTCTTGGCACCCTCACTTTGTATGTTTAAACACAGATGAGTTGCCCTCTGTGACATCTTTTCTCGAGGCTGAATAGGGTTACAGTTCTCAGTTGCAGTTGCAAAAATAAATACAGCTTCTAATTTTCTACGGTTTTTAGTTGTTTGCTTTTTTTGTTCCCTGAGAAACTTCTGCAATTGCTCTAACTTGAATGATTTTAATGAGTGATTTTTTCAGCACATAGAAATTTTAACGATTAGGTTTTATCTTTTATTGTGTAAATTGACCTTCACAGTAAGACTTTGTGTTGTAGGACATTATTTTTTAAATCTGCCTAATCAATTTAGGAGTTAGGAATAAATAAAAATGAACTTTAAACTGAGAAATGAGGCATAGGCAGCAGTACATGGGATTTGGGTTTGCTAGTCTGCACACAGGATGTAAAATACTCTGCAGAATGCAACTCTGTAGACAGGAGGCAATATATTTTAGAATTAGGCAGATAGCATTTTATACAGAATTATTTGCTCTTCAAGTATAGACTGTCCAGATAAATGAAATCTATTTGTCCCAGCTCAGAAGTCTCATCCATTTCATTCTTTCTAGCTCAGTGATTACCAGAATCTCATTTTGGAGACACTTTCAAATCCAACCACCTGTGCTCGGAATTGGACCAGGGGGTTCTTAAAGATTTTATGGAAGTGACAATTACGTTGGTCTGACATTCCTGGCATCCATTCCCATGGTGTTTTCCACTTCACCTAACTAACTTTCCCTGTCTCTTGAATCTAGTTGCAATCAGAGTTGCTTTTTACAGTGAGATTTGAGACCCTATAAGAAGGAATAAGTTATTTGTCTGGGGGCCTCATGCAGCACCAACAATTTTCATCCTCACTTTCCCACAAGTGGGAAGAGGAGATGCTGAGAGCTTTCCCTCAGAGTGTAGGGCTTTGGGCACAGTGTGAAAAATACAGGCAGATGAAAAAACAAAACTCACTTCCTGCAGGTCTCATGTTTTGGATTTTTTTGGGTGGCAAATGCTAATTATGTGCACTTCAAAACTGCACGTCCCGTATGTCTGTGCTTTGTAGCGTACACTTCCAAACAGCATTATCAGAGTAGAGAGATAAATGTATTCATGAAATATGCAGCTTTATAAATATATTATTGTTTGCTCTCCCTTTTAAAGCACATTTATCTGGAGAATTTACTTTCATGACATCCCTCTTCTTCCAGTAAGAACATTGTTTTCTCCTCTGTAGGCCTCCCTTAACAGCGATGGTTTTCTTTCTTTTCAGTCCCTCCTTTGCTTCCCACAGTTGTTTTGCTTTTAAGAATTCCTCAGTTCACTTCTGAGGGTCTCTTAATTAAAAACCACAAGCCTTTAATTATTCTACAATTCCAGCAAGGTCTCTTGAGAGGATAAATGGTGTCAGTTCATGGCAAACATGTGACAGAAGTTATGCAGGTGTCACTTTTGGATGAATGATGATCATTTCTCAGAAGAAATCTCAAAGTTTTATTGGGAAACTGTTCTTTATTGGGAAACTGTTCTTTTTCTTGGCCTCCACCAGAAAGATTTGGACTGCTAATAGCTGTCTGAAACAAATCTGAAACAAATTTGGGGCCTATCCAGGAAACACGATTTTGGCGCATTACACAGAATGTATGATTTTCCACATTAAAAAAAAATAAATCCTCTCTGTAGACAGAAGATTTTATTCAGAAGAATTGGACATGAAAGAATAAGAATCCCCCTTTTTTCTTTTCAGCCTTAAAATTTGTGATCTGTCCATAGGAAAAAATAAGGGAGTTGACCAAGCACTGGAATTTAGACATGACAGCTAAAACTAATATTCTGGCTTTCATCTACTTGCTTGGGAAAAAAACCAGGTGGAGCAAACCCACCACCACTGAAAGTGTGACAGAAAGATCTCATACTGTGGTGATAAATATAAAATATGTGGGTGTAGGATGGATGGAAAGGGAAAGTGTTCCATGCCTGATGACAAGGGGCTGTGATAGTGAGGAGAAAGTGTGACAGAGGTGTGTATCCCTAACAAGTGGAACACATTCTGGGAATAAAACATAACATATTACCTCTGCTTCTGAAATTCGTATCAGTGATTATATTTATAAGCGGGTTTGATGCAGCAGTAAATGTACAGTGGATCTTACACATTTTTTCGGGGCATTCAGCTGGTTGAATATGGGATCTGTCACTTAAATACACCTCTAATGTGTATACTTTGTTACAGTGGGAAGGTGAAGTTCTCCTTCTGCACAGATGTACAGCAAAGCAGTGTGATATTTGGTGTGGCTGTTATAAAGAGGAATCTAACACTGGAACAAGTACTTTATAGTGTGGGAGGTGGGCAGGATTTCAGAGGATTTAACAGCAACTGTGTGGTTTCATACTTAGCTATAATAGCAGGATTTTCTAACAATATGTTTTAGATGGAGCCATAGTATTTTTTAAAGGTTGGAGGATGGGGAAAGTTGAATTTGTGCTTGAATACAATGTACTGCAAAAGGGAGGCTCTTGATGTCTAAATTGGCTGCTAGTTAGTTTTAGATTCAAGTGGATCAAGTCCTTCAGGCTTCATAAGGAGGGTCACAGGCATTAAAAGCAATTCTGTTTCTTGAGTGATATTAATAAGTACAATGCAGTCCTTGGAATAATCAGATAGTGGGAATAATTTGGCAGTACTGAATTATTTACAGGCTGGTGTTCTGAGTCAGAGATATATTGCTGAGATATATTTAAAAATAGCCAAATAGCTTGTGCTCATAATAACTGACACAACTGAAATCATCGCTCTGAAGATGTAAATGTTTGCAAACAGGGGTCAGCTCTCTTGTTTACTAGACTATGAATTTGGAACCAAGAATCTGAAGCTGGATTCAGGTTAAGGTGTGTTTTGAATGCAAGAGTTGAGTGTTTGAGAATAAGCTCTTGTAGACTGATTGTTATTGTGGGCACGTGCTGAAGATTTGTGATGCAAATATGTGGAGTGTGGGGTTGGGATTAGAATCAAACTGATGACTAAAAGGCCAAAAGCTTCGATACTGTTGATCTAAGGGTCAGGATCCTTCTGTCTTGTGGGGATTATTTGCTTACAGTCCTGGGGTTTGAAAGCTGTTGTGGTACCTCTGAATCACTAGCTGGAAAGCCAAAAGCATGGAGCTAAATGTGGATTAGGAAAGGACTGCAAGGCCTTTGGGAGGCAGGGATGACAGATTTAAGATGTAACTGTGGTGCTGCTTGCGTTAATGTCAGTATATTACTGATATTGATGGGAATGTATCAACTTCAGAGAGGCTTTGGTTGATAATAGAAGCCCAGAAGATTTGATGGGCAGAGAGTATTAACTGTTAGGATATATATTGGAACTACACATAATAAGCCATATATTGGGAATAGCTTTTTTAAAGAAAAAAATCACGATAGGTAATTTAAAGGAGAGAAATCTTATTATAAAAGGAGATATTATTATTTAAAATGCCCAAAATGTTTTATTAGATTCAGGACCTTCTATTATTTTAACAGCTGGAAATTCAGAGAAGTCCTTTTGACCTTCTACTGTTTAACAAGTCTCAGTGGCAGAGCCATTATAGTCATAAGCAGCTTTGCAGTACATGCATCTCACAATACATCACCTATTTATATTAATACCTTCCACAACCTGAATCACAGCTCTTTTCTAATCAAACATTCAGTTATGGGTGGCCTACAGAAAAGTTAATGAAATGCAGATTTTATTAGCCACAGTAGAATGTGTAATTTGACTACTGAAATTAATACTATTGCTGACCTAAACCCACACTTCTGACCACAGGAGTTGAATATGTTTGATCTCTGAGAGTGCTTCAAGAGGATAATTGGCTGACACAGAGTGTGGGAGCATCCTGGGTTGCGGCAGTGTGGGTTCCAGGTGTGAGGAGCACTTGCCTGGGGACTCACATTCTTTTTGCTGTGATCCTTGGGCCAAGGTTACATAGAATCATAGAGTGCTTAGGTTGGAAGGCATCTTAAAGGTTACCTCATTCCAGCCCCCCTAATGTGAGCAGGGACACTTCCACTAGATCAGGTTGCTCGAAATCCAGGTGAAAGCTGATGTCAGACAGCATCAGTGTGTGCTGGTGGCACAGCAGGGCTGCACACTCAGCAAATATCCACCTTGTGACACAGTTTTGTGTCGGCCAGGTGAACACATGTGCTGCAAAACAGTATTCAAAGAGCTTAGAGGAAAGGTAAAGTCAGACAGGTTTTGATTTTCCCTAACAAAATGTATAGGGATAACCTGAATATGGCCTTCTGCTAGGAATAGCAATCGTTGTTGAAATACTGATCCAGGTAAGAAATAGTTACATTGTAACATACTTTTCTTTATTACTCTTCTCTGCACAATACAAATCTCCTTCTAAGATGCATCTAAGCCCATGTGGCAATCCTTGCTCATCTGCCTCTCCGGCTTCTATATCCCAGTGAAAAGAGGCTTAAGACATAAATCAATGTTCTGTCTCCTTTTGACTTGCTTTCAGATTTGTGCATTTTTAGTCCATTTAGACTTTTTTAATAAGTTGGATTCGTGTGGCGAGGCTGTCTGGAGGTGCATCTTTTTGTGTTTAGCATTAGCAATAGAGATCGTGCAGTTTGCAGAGGAAAAGGAGCCCAACAGCAGGTGGAGCAATGAACTATTTCCAGCGCTGTATCCTGATATCACGAGCTTTTTTGGTTTTGTACTTGCTCCTTCTCCGTTTCCTCATTTTGTTCGGATCAGTTGTCAAACATCTGCCTGTCAAAAAAAAAAAAAAAAAAGGTTGCCTTTTTTATTTGGAAGATTAATTGGGTTATTTCAGTCACAGGAAAGTTGCCAGCTCGTGTAAAAATGGGAGATGGGACACACGTTCTAACAGCTATTGATTAATAACAAATGTATATTCAACAGGATGGAAGATAAACTGCTCTTTCCTGGGGTTTGATGGATAGGTGCTTGATTCCCAGTTTCCTGGGGACCACTGCAGGTGCCTCTGTTAGGCTGCAAAAGGTGTTACCTAATAAATTTCAATTGATTGCACTATAGTGAGCATTGATCAGGTCTCTGCTGCCAGTCAAGTCCCTCCTCCTCCTGCTGCCACTGCCAGCCTTCCTCCAGTAGCAAATAACAATTTCCAAAGACTCTTTCCCCTTTTTTGTTCTCTTTTATGTTAGTTCTTTGTGCTGTTAAGGACTGACTTGAAATTATGTACATTCCTCGAAAAGATCAAATCCTCGAAAAATCAGCCTGAGCATGCTGTCTTTATCAATTACTGCTTTGTTTAATGTGTAAAGTGTCCAACAGAGTGTATAATCCAGTGTTTTGGTCAATTAGTAAATCAATATAATCCAAAGCAGATTTATAAACTGCACACAGACAACCTGGGGAACAGGGTCTTTAAAGCCGATAGCATCAGCCAGCACGTCTGAAGTTATAATGACAAAAGGACTGGAAAGAGAGTAACTAAATGCTGGATTGCTTTGTAATGCCACTGTGAATAAAAGGCTGCTTTTATACACAACGTGAGGAAAAAGCATTGTGGGGCTTTTGTGATGCTGTGTGTGTTGGCTGTGTGTGGAGAGATAGCTACCTCTGCTAGAGAGAGTGGAGGACAAATATAAAGAAGCAAAAGAGGAGATTGATAGAAGAAGTGGTAGGGAACTTCATGAAACAGTAATTCCTAATCCACTTGCAGAGGTATCCTGAAGTGTTTCAGATGCTCTGTGCACATCATGCACCATAGGAGTGGTGCAGGTTTTTGTTCTTTTCTGTCATTGACATTGTGCTTTTTGTCTTGTAAAATTAATGATTGAAGATTTCTGCACACATTTGGGCTGTGCTGGTCTTTGGACGAAACCTGGATTTATTTTTAAAGGTTCCCTCCCATCTTTTATCCCTTCAAGTGCTTTGGTATTTCTTTGGAATTTAGCACTGAGACTCTATACGTTTGCATTTCAGTCCCACTGCAGACTTCCTCATGTGAAGGCCCCTTCACTTACTGTTTGCTGAACTATCAAGAGCTATGTAGTATCATCTAACTGGATATTAATTCTTTGGTGTGTTGACAGGCATTTTCCTCGTTGTGATCAACAGCAGTCAAACTAACATGAAAGTCTCCTGCCCACAGAAAGTGCTGAGCTTTTTCGGCCTGGTCTTGTATTGTGCTAAGCATCACCAGCAATACTCAGTGGCCTACCCTTTTAGTTTGAAAACGTGTGTAAAGGACAACTTTAATCCAGATGGCAAATAGCTGTTTAAAACCCAGATCTTTACTATTTGGTGTGGTTTGCGTGTGGCATTTTTTGTTCATCCGTTTGGAATTTTCTGCTGTTATATGCCAGAAAACTATCAAAGATGCTTGACTCTGCTACTGGGACAGTGCACTCCATAAGACAGACATTAAAAAAGCCACCTCTTCAATCTCTGATTCAATTTTTGACCAAAACCCACCAGCAGCACCTTTGGAAGCTGTACTTCAGCAGGTATCACTGAGGTAGCTGTAGGTGACTGAACTGCAATGCTCCTTAACCAAAGGGTGCCTAGATGAAGGGAAAAGACCACATGACTGTGTGACAGTAATTCTGCTGGATGATAAATTATACTTTTTTCTCTCATCACATCAGTCAAATTAAAATTGCATAAGCAGTGATATTAGTTTCTAAATTTTAGTGACTGTGCGGCTGAAAGAAGTGCCTGAGAGCGAAGTTAATGTAATGAAATATTTAAACTCTCTTTAACCTCTTCATGATGCCCCTTAGATGTGTGCACTGGGCGCTTGTTGCTGGGAAGGGCAGAGTGAAGTTGGCTGGAATACCAAGAACCATCAAATTCCTGAAACATTCCTTTCAATGAAAGTCAAGAACTTCTCCTGAAATATGAAAATTATATATACGGAAGTACATACAATGAGTTATTTTAAATTATGACATATCACAACCTTCATGGGACTTCTTTTTTCCCTGGGCATAGAACCATAAAACCATTTTGTCTGGAAAACCCTCAAAGACCAGAGTCCAGGCATTAACCCAGCACAGTCAAATCCACCACAAAACCATGTCCCTAAGTGCCACAATGCTGCCAAATATCAGTGAGATACTTTTTGAAAGAACCTTCTTTTTTAACTAGAAGCTGAGGAAATAATCATTGTCAGAGTTTAGTCACAGAGATAAATATTAATGAAGTATTTTATATAAGCTATTGTAAAGTCTCCTTGGAAATTCACTCAGATCCATTTCCCTCCTTAGCGGGGAGCTTGTTTGTCATTTGTTCAGTAACTGTTTTGCAATGAGAATATCAAGGAATCTTTGTGTCATGTGGTCTCCTGTAACTCATTTCGTAAGGATATCTCTCTCGATCAATTCCCAAATTCTAAAATTACTTTAAGATGTATGAGTCACAAACATTCACCCCATGTTTTACAAAGCACGACAGATGTTACAAAACTTAGATGGTAATTTCCAGGCACGTACAGAGAAGGAACAATATTCGTGTGAGAAAGTAGTTGGTTTAATCACCTTGTGTTTTGGGGCTTGCCTGTCTCTGGGTGCCTCCTGTAAAAGCATCTTCCTGGCTGATGGCTCCAGCCGCTGCTGTGCCTGCTGCTGTTGCTGAGGTTCCCTGCACTGTTTTTCCTCCTCAGCGCAACCATACCTGGACTTTGAAGTTACCCTGTGTTAACTCAAGACATTGTCTTCTGATGTCTTACAAAGAAATAATGAAAATACAAAGGTTTTCCTGATTCCAGCTCCTCAGGCTAAACCACCTGCTAGCTGCAATTTCCCGAGGCTTTCCATCACGAGTATTTTCCCATAACGCCAAACTTCAAAGGAAATATATTAAATGTTACTCTGTATTAATGATTAATTACAGTGTTGTATAATGCAGTTTCTTGCTTAGAGCTTCGTGTAACTTTGCCTGTTAATTCATTTAGAAATTTTGATTTGAGTTTTTCAGAAAATGCCAAGGTAACAAAGGCCATGAAAGTGTTTTCATCTGGTTTCACAGAATCACAGAATCAGTAAGGTTGGAAAAGACCTTAGAGATCATCGAGTCCAACCTATGTCCAAAAATGTCCTGAATTTGAGGGTTTTCTAAAGGGATTAATTTTTTTTTTCTTCCTCTGAGATGTCTTCTGTGTGTACCGAATAACGTGTGTATCTCTTCTGGTTTTTCGAGAATATAAGCAGAATTGATTTGCTCACAGTTCAGCCCCTCCTTCAGTGTGCTGAACCAAAATACTCTTTGTGGGCTGATTGTAGGCATGTTGGACTCGGTGACATCTGTGAGTTCCTTCCAATCCAAACTATTCTGTGATTCTCTTTTGGCTGTATCCTTGACACTTTGCTTCTGAGTTTTTTATTTTCCTTTCTCTCCTCATGTCCCTTCCAGGAGCACACATCCCTCAGACACAGCCCCTTTGTTCACACAGTTCCTGTTATCCAGGAGTGGGTGGTTGGGGTGGAGATGTGTCCCCTGCACATTCAACTCTGGTGGAATTTCATGGAAAATACAACAGTATTCACATTCGTTTTATTGACACATGGCAAAGGACAACTACTAGGTTTAGATGAGTCAGGATTGTTGGGGGTTTTGGGGGGGTTTGTTTGGGTTTTTTCCTCACTCTGGATTATCTGAAATAATTAAAGAGAGGAATAAAACTATATTAATAACATTAGGGAAAGGAATAAAAACATATTTTATGATCAATACAAGTAAACATGGAATAGAATACGTAAAAAATAGAGAGAAAAAGCAGGAGAAAAACAAGTTTAAAAACCCCCAAAACCAGACTCCCAGTGTTAGCAAGTAAAACTCCACTTCAAAAACTTTGTGGTGTTTTTACATCCTAAAATCTCATTCTAAGAGGCTTAAGTAGAGATAAGATCAGCCATACTATAACTGTGTGCAGACCTGAATCCAACTGACTGCATTTGTATCTTTCACTCACTCATCACCAAGAAACTGGTCCAGCTTTCACTTAGTCATAACAAATTCAGATTTTAGAGATAATTTGTGCATCATTCAGGAGACAGGATTTACTGTTGAAGTGCAACAGGAAATCCAGACTTAAATTATAATCTGCCTTGCCACCAAACGTCGTAAATATTTGGACAAATGATAAATGTCCAGCTTTTATAAATGTGCAGTGGAACTTTATCTCAAAAACAAAATAAACCTGGAAGATGACTAACAGAGAACTGAAAAGCTTTGTTTTTCATCTGCTACTCATGTTTTTGTTTAAAACAAAATTGTTTTTTTTCTGTTAAAAGAACCCCAAACTCATTTTTTTTAATTCTTACAATAAAAGCTCTTTTGATTTAATAGATGCTTTTGTTGTGCAAAATTTTTAAGCAATTTATAACAACCTTAGTCATATACTGTGAAGTTTGCCTTTTTAAAAATGTGATTCAGGATGTCTTTTGTAGCTCTAAAGTACTGTGGCTTTATTTTTAAAGAAGATCAATTGAAAAAAATCCCTCTGAAGACATAAAGGCAGAACTTTTCTCTAACAGTGATATGTACGTATATGTTTTTCATTTACCTCTAGATTTTACTACCGATTTTGACAGCGGGAAACTAAACGCAAAAATTCCTGCTAATATAGTGAATCCATGTAAAACAAAAGGCTGCCTCAGAATTTTTCAGCATTATCACACTGAGTTCTACCAGTGTCCATTACAGCAGCATTGTGCAGCACACGAGTCTTTCACTATAAATAAGCATTTTCCTGCTGTAAAGTGTAACACTTTGGGATCTTGTGCAGGGCTTTGTGTTTCCCAATATTTACATTCTGCCTCAGTCTCCTCTCTCTAACCATTATGAGAGGTTATCATCTCTGTGCAGATGGTTGTAAGGCTTATGTGTATGTGGTTTTCTGTGGCAGTAACAACTTTTAGAGAATAGCTTACTTGTGCCTTTACTTCTAGAAGTTTGGGCTTGTTGTCTTTAGGATAATTTCTGAGTGTGTCTGTTTGAGTAACATTCCCTGGGGTTGGGTCATGTAGGAACCTGATGCTTCAAAACCCACATAATTTCTCATAGAAATAGTTTCCAGTATTCCATCTTGGCACTGTTGTTTTGAGTTTGCCCAGAGCTGTAGAAGCAAATACACCATAAAACGTGCAGGAATTAGTCAGATTTGCAGTTTCTTCCCAACCTGATGACATGTGGTAGCATTAAAATATTGCAGGAGTGACACAGTGAAGCTGAAGTGTCTGAGCCAAGTTCACTGAGCACCTTCTTACTGGTGATTTGTGTTTTTTCATACTGTGACTTCATGAGCGTTCGCTTTTCCCTCTGTCTTAGTCAGAGCGGAGTCTTTCTTGTTCAAGTATGTTCATTACTCTCTTTGTGACAAATTAAATTAAGGATTTTTTGCTAACACCAGGTTTCTAATGGTGTCTAAAAATAATTTCAAGACCAACAGCATGATGTCTTTCAGTAATTGTTAAATAGGAGTGAACAGACAAGGCTAAAATAAGAATCAGGCCAATTAAACCTCTCTTTGATGACAGTGGTGCCTATAATTAGTTGCTCAGGAAATGTTTCTCCCTCACTCCCCACCAATCCTCAGCTTTTTTTCTCTGACAGGATGATGTGGAAAGTGAAGGGAGAGAGTGCCCACCTTGAGCATCAGAGTGCTCACATGGCAATCTTCACCAGTTTCCCCAGAATGTGAAACCTCCCTCCTAGTGAGGTTTATAGAATGCATTTCTAAGACGCTTCTTCATTTTCCTTCTTAAGAACCAGTGCTTTCTGAGAGAAAACAGCTTTTTTCAGAAAATTTCAATGATGCATTATTGGTAGTGGTGGAGGACAAGGGATGCAAAGTGTCCAGTTGAGGGAATTGAAGACCTGTGATTAGAACGTGCGGCAATAAGGATGCAGCAGGACTTCCCCATTGTATCAGCGGTCCATGGGAGCCTTACTTTAAAAGTAGGAGAGATTTACCTGTTTCAAAAATGTTTTTTTTCCCCATTAACTAGGTGAGAAATTACATTATGAACTTTGGTGTGGGTGGAGCAAAACCTTCACTTGCAGCTCAAGGTGGAACAGTCTAAGCTCGAGTGAGGAGGCTACTTCAGTAGACAGAGAACCCAGGAGTGCTGTGTGTGACAAGGGGGAACCACCTGCAAGGACATTTTGTGTCTGTGTGATCCCCAGTTTGGCAACTTTTTCTAATAGGTAAAGTCCTATTGGATGCCATAAGGTGATTGTCAAAAAAAATTATTCTTTTAAAATACATATTTTGCATTACTCTATAGTTTCTCAAGAGAGCATTTATTTGTGGGAGTCTTAAAATGTATGTATTTCAGAAATGTTGCTTTCATTCAGGGGATGTCAGATAAAGTGCAGGTTATCTGCACCAAGATGATATTTCTTACTCTTTACTGGGCCTTTCAATCCTGCACTATTTGCATCCTTTGTCTAACCAATTTCTGTCTAAAGGATTGTAATTTTTTCTCTGCGTGGAAAATTGAAAGCCTTACCCATTTGAAAGATCTTTGGCTTTTATCTGTGTTCGTGTTACTTCCTTTCATCCTGACTTAGGGTACCGAAGGTGGATGTTTTGAAAGTCTACGACTCAATAAGATATTGAAGGTAGGAAATAATATAAGACTGTCTCTTCAAAAGTAAATTCCTACTTGTGAAGTGCTGAAGCTTGCACTGAGCATTTGTCAGTTCTCATTGTTCTGCAGTGAGCACGTGGTACAGTTGTATAATGTAAATTTAGCAGGATAATTTATTTTTTTTAAAGAAACTTTGCAGTGACTTTTCTCAGTGTGAACAGATTCCAAAGTTTTCAAGGTTTTGTTGGTCCTAGACTTTGTGTGTCACAGCAGTTTCTAGTGTCTTGAATGTGGCTTAATTGGCTCCCAGATGTGAGAACAAAATGGACCCTTTTTTCAGTTATCTGTAGAAAACATGGACATATGCAATTACATCGTTGGAGTGTATTGATTGGAAACCCTATAGACTGTCTCTTTTTTTTAAATCAGGGTTTTCTTTTCACAATCAGTGAGAATTTTGTATGGAAGGTGTCTGGAATCCAGTGGGGCTGCATATTTCCTATTCACTCACAGGTCCAAAACCCAGCATGATATTGTCTTTGCAGTAAATCGTATTTTCCCTGAATTCTCAGCCTTACAGACTGAGGAGCTGGATGAAAACCTTGTGCTCGTAGCAGCAATGCTTGTATATTGTCATCTTTTGATAACATTTTTTAGCCTGGCACTAAATAAGGACAACCCCTTACAAAAGAAATCAAAAAGGAAGCGGGTTTTGGCATTACTAAATTAGTAACTCAAAAGTTTATCGATCTAAATGGGTTTCTCAGGATTTGTATATGTTTTTCTTTAGGCTCCTATTCTCAATCCCCTCAATTTAATCGCAAATGTGAAATTCACCTCTAGGGACATTTTTAAATGGCCACCATTAGCAAGAATGTCATTCCAGAAATGGTACCTGATATTCCTGTACTTTCGTGGTGTCATTAGTGAAATAGTCGTAACGGGGCAAACATACTTGTAACTCAAGATCATCTTCACCCAGTCAGCTACTGCTAAAATTCTTCTTGCATGTTTAAACCTTCTCCCTTAATGAAAATTCATGGAAACAGAAGAAGGGTGAGTGGTGGTGATATAAAATATACACTATCAGGCATTATGAACTTGTGTCATGTGAAGCCTTGGGAAATCTTATACACATGAATGCTTTTCCAAATTATGTTTATCTTGTACGTGCACAGGAGCAAACTACAATTTTGTAGTCTTCGGGGTGTCTTGCTCTTGCAGTCTGAGCTAAGGAATATATCAGTAAGGCTCTAGGCTTTGCAAGGTCACTTCAGATGGATAGAGTTGTCTTGTTGAGACATGAAAGCAGATGAAATTCAGGTGGTTTCACTCTTCAGTATGATGTGATTTTTGTGCTAGTTCAGGAAAAGTAAGTGAAGGGACTAGCTGAAGTGTCACAGAAGTGATTAAAATGTTCTTCCAGGTTCTGCTGTTACAGTAAAGAGAGGAAACCATAGTTGCAGAAAGAGCCCAATTACCTCTGAGCAAAACTGGCAATTTCCTTTTTACCTGCTTCTTTCCCCACGGAAAAAAAAGTGTTAGAATCATGTTCTGTAGAATGGAACAGTCAAAATAAGAAAAGAAAGTTGAATATTTAGGTCAGTTATATGACTTAATTACAGCACTGTATGTATTAGATGCTCTTCAGCATTAGGAGGAACATCCCCAATGCCCCCTCTCACCTCTGCAACTCAGGCACCTGCAAAACACAGTATCACATCACTTTCAATTGCAGCTATATTTTCTAGTGATGGATACGGTGCAATTCTTTCACTTAAAGCAGTTTTTGTTCACTTTTCATCTTCACATTTCATCTCTCAGAGGGGCAGTCACAGTGTAATAATCTCTGGGGTACATTTGGTAACTTCTTCCAGTATCAAAAGTATTTTTGAGGTTTTTCAGGTTAGTTACAAGCTCTGGCGTTTCGAGCAATGACAACAGAAGGAAAACCACAGAGCTATGAGTAATTTGCCATTTCCCAATAACCTTCCAAATAGAATCGAGTGGGTTTTGCATAGCTTTCACAATTCCTTTGAAGAGCATTCAAATGTACCTCTCATGTCGAAACAGCCTTGTGCTTACGTTTCCCACACACCAGCCAGTAGTGTGTCCTAAGCAGTCTTCTGCAGGGCATTCCCAGACTCAGATATGAGAATTTAGTGGTTGAACCACTCCTGTTTCTTCCATGCAGCTGCCAAACCAGTTGTTTTAGCTATTGACTTTCTCTTTTCATCTTTACTGTCTGGGTTACTCACGTGTACTAAAGAATGAATGTTATTAACTGGGATGATGACAGAAATACCGAACAGAAACTTGTTTAAACTGGGCACGTAATTTGAAATTTATAAGGGGAATCTTCAAGTGGGAGCAAGTCCTCAACCAAAAGTATTGTAGGTTCTGTTAGCTTTTCAATCCATATTTGAGGGTAAGACTTCTATGTTTTCTTCTCAATTCTGTGTCAGAGCAAGTCTCCTCTGAATTAATATAAACTTATGACAAATAGGGGAAAAGGACCTGTAGGGATCATGGAATACGTGGCATCTACCTTGGGAAAATAGTATGGAGGAATGCAGTCAGTGCCTAGTCCAGGAGGATCTGCAGGTTTTCCCATGTGTCATAACCCATAAAAATGTCCCAATAGAAATGTGAGACCTATAGTAGAAGACCAACCACCACAATGGTATTGCACATTATGATGCCGTAAGATGAGCAGGAAAACTAAAAGCCATGGCCTTTTGGTTATTTGTGATAGTAGCCATTATCCTCATGGATAAATAATATTCCAGTGGTCCTAGGAATGGGCCGTGATAAGAAAGGACAAACCAGAAACATCAGTGGTCTTTGCCACTCTTGAGGCAGGTTTCATTCCTATGGCATTGAGCATATCAACGTAGTTTGAAGTCTAATTCTTAATGAACAATCCCTTAGGCTCCCTGCAGCTGTGGGAAAGTTTTTCATTATGTTCTGCAGGGCTTAATTTTCCATGCAGGGCTGTTCATGTTTTTAGTTCAAGAGGAAAATAAAAAAAAAAGCCTTACTGTTGAGAGACATTGGAGGAAAAAAGCCTGCTGGTGAAAATACACTGAGCAAGAGCTATCAATCCTTGTTTGGGAGAGAAAACACTGAAGTTTCAGTGTGTCTCAGATGGCAAAAGAAACTGCCATTCATTTGAATGCTATTGAGGGGCTTTATTTTTTTCTTAGCCTGTGTCCTGATGCTCGGGGGGAATATTGTCTTCCTTGGAAATCACGGTAGTAGATGTGATGCTTACTGGATGCCTTGTGTTCATGGGGTGTGAGAAAGGTGGGTTTTTTTAGTTTGAGGCTGGTAAGGGATAAGCTTACCATTATTTTCAGTATTCTATGTTCTCTAACCATACTTGGGAGTTTTGGCTCAAACCTGGCAACTATCTTTAGTTATTATTGGGTAGAGCTGCCAATGTAGGAAATCAAATCTAAGGGTATTGAACTGAAAATACTTGATACTCTTTTTGTGGGTTTGATAAGACTCTCCTTATAGTCTCTTTCTCTTGTAAATGGTATAATTAATTTAAGTTGCATGATCACCTCGCTCTAATAGTCTTTTAAAAATCATTGTAAAATAACAGGCTTTGGAGTAGTAGTCACTGAAGTAATGAAGGAATACAGTAATAAAGTAATTCCCATAATATTTTTGTGATGATGTGTTGGGTTTTTTTTTTAATTTGTAATAAATTTTTAAAGTGTTAGGACACTTTTGCAAACCTTAGGTATTAAGTGAAGAATATGTCCTTTGAATATTCGCATTGGTGAATAGGAAGAGCATTGGTGAATAGGAAGAGCAGTAATTAAAAAAAAAAAGTACCAACTCTGGATATAGTGTGAAAAAGAATAAGACCAAGGCACTCTCGAAGATCTGGTTTTGCTGTTTTAAAACAAGCATGAGAAAAAGTTTTAGTGCAATTGAAAAATAATAAATCTTAAATACATAGTGGCAGCATAATCGATGCAAATTTATGTAAATAAGGTGGTCATGGTGAGTTAGAATGTAGTACAACTGAATGGACTGCTCAAGATTTCATTAACTAAAAAGATTGAAGAACCTGTTTACTGAGAAAAATATCCTTTATCCTATACCGGTTGCTTTAGGTTGTTAATTTGAGAAGCTGATCGTTTTGGACCATTAATCATAATAATTAGAGACAGATTTAGTGAGCTTTAGTGCAGTTCTCAGCTAGATTAATAGTTGCGTAATCCAGTGTTTATTAATATAAATGAAGTAAATTAAAAGCATGACATTATAAAGAGGAGGAAAAAACTTCAGGAAGTTTCCTGGATCGTCCCAAAACTCCACTAATTTATGATGACAGGTTGATCTTCAGTAGATTGCTTTGGTTTTTTTCAGTCTTTTTGCCCTCCTGCACTAATAAAGCTGCTGTTCACCCCGCAGAGGAATGTGTGCAATGCTCTCTGACCATCTTCACAGTTACTTATTTCAGGTTTCGGGTGGAGAAGGGAGTAGAGAACTTTCCAGCCATGGGTATTTAATACATACTCTTATCAGTAAGATCATGTTCTTCATTCCCCTGGAGGCTCTGAGCCAGGATTGCCAACACATGCAGGATTTCATGCATCGGGAGGCTCCCACCCCAGAGCAGTGGCAGCAGATTATCCGTGAGCGTTGCCATGCAGGAGTTTTAGAAAAGAAATCCCACGTACAGCGATGTCTCCTTGCTCCTTCTCACAGGTAGGGAGGGTGAATATTCGTTCTGCTGCATCTTTCTTTGGCTTTACTTCAGAGCGGACACAGCACATGATGGAGTGTAGAGCTAAGAGGTTTTCCCCAGCTCTGAATTTTTCATTCTTTTCCTGAGGCCAGATGCCTACAGGAGTCTGTGTTTTCCCACTCCGGTGTTCACACTGATGATTAATGCTTCCTTGTAACTAATGTCCCCCTTCTGCTGACCCTTCTCTGGAGTTCTAGCATGTGGCCAGCGGGGCTGTGTGTGCTCTGGTGCCTGGAAAATGCAGATTTCCAGGAGCTGTGTGAAATTTATGTGCTAAAATACCTTCTTTTTGAGCTGTGTGTGTAGTTAAGGGGAAAACCTCAGATTTCTTTATGATTAGCATCAGTTTCTCATTATAGACCTAATGTTTCAGCACTTCCAGAAATGAGAGGTTCTCCTGATGGCTTGCTTCAGGCTTGTTGATTCCAATTCTTACTTCTGTCTTCCAAAATTATTTTTTAAAAATTAGGGAGAAAATAATGAGAGTTTCACAAGGTTAGAAGACTCCTGATAGCTGAAAAACATCTATAAATTAAAAATCTCCATGTGCATTTAGCAGATGAAGGAAATCTGCATGTGTGTGCGTGTCTTTTTTTAATGTCTCTCCCAAAACCCACTAACCAAACTGATCCACTGATCCCCAAGAGCCTTAAGCAATTTTTTCCTTTTAAAAGTAGCTCCCCTTCCCCCCTGAAATGGGAGGCTCGTTTTTAACAGGGTAGTTCTTGACCTCCCTTCACCTTTTTGTTTTGGATACACAGGCTTAGCTTTGTATTGAAAAATCACATTGCAAATCTAAATAGTAATAGAAAACTTCAGAGCTCTGCTATGAGGAAGGCACCAATTGCTGTGTTCCTCTATTTTGAATAGCAACTTCTTCTAATGCAAAACACCAAGCAGCAGTTGTAAAGAAGAACATTTCCTATCCAATCCAGGCTGCTGGTTACAAATCACCTGACAGAAATATCACGAAGAAGTAGTTGTGTGACATGTGCTCAGCCGTCACGCTGGTTATTCCACAGCAGCTTTCCAGCGAGCAAGTTGGGAAATGAGACCTGCTTTCCAGTGGAAGCTCCTTAGGGTAGGTGGTTTCAATTTTGCCTCCCTTGATTTGAGTAAGACAAGCCTGTTTGCAGTTGGGAATTCTTTTAGAGCATGCCTTCACATGCAACTTCTCATACCTTTTTGGATTGTCTTAAAAGAAATCTATACCGGTAGTTGACCTACTTAATCTATGCAATTATTCCACTTTGCTTTGGGTGTATGCACATTATGTTCTCGTCTCCGTGTATTTTATTTTTTTTCCACTTTGGCAATCGTTTTATTCCTTGTTAAAAATACCATTAGGTTGGTAATGGGAACTTGACTTCAGTATTTCTATTGTTAAAATTACTGGCCAGAGGAATGGAAGCAGGAATCGGATTAGTGCTTTGCAAAATCAGAGCTCATTCACTGCTTTCTCAGAAAACCTGCTGGATTCATTTAGAAGTATTTATTAGTGAAGGGTAAGGCAACTGGAGTCCTGCTGAAAGCAAGTGAAACAATAGAGATTGTTGTTTCCAGTTAAAAATGCACCCATTTCTCACCAGAGCTTGATGCTATGATATCTCTATATCTATGTGTCTGCTAAGAGACTTCCAGGAGCTGATGGGTATCTTCAGATCACCCATCTAACAGGTGCCCAATTGTTATCTTTTGTGTGATGCCAAATTTACTCATGTGTTCCTTCCTTCCTGGCTGTAAAGATACAATATTCTTTAAAGCTCTGAACTCTACAACCTAGATAAATCAAGTGTTTCTGGGTCAAATTGCATCTGAATGGGGTCTATGTAGAGAAGATTCAGCCCTGTGACAATCTGTATGCTCTGTGATCCAGCAGATCTTAATGACCAGCTAAAATTGAAGGATGTAAGTAGTTTTCCTGAAGACACTGAGTCATTTGGTGTTTCTGGCTTCGTACTAGTTCTCTTAACATACTCTATTACCTGTTCCTTAATCAATATAATTAAAAATCTCTTTAAATGCTAATATATAAGGCTCATTTGTGGTTAAAATTTACTCTTCTCAGTTGTGTTTAAATGCTCACTAATATAGGCAAGAGTGACACTTTACTTGCCTCTTTGTTACTAAGGATAGACAGGTTACTATGCATCTTTATGGAACACCAAAACCATATTCTAGACAAAATTTAAATATAGACATTTTTAACATAGATATAGTAAGTTTTTGGCAATATTAACATATGCAGATGAAGGACTACTAACTTCTTAATTATGCAGATTACTACACAGCATCTGATACTATTTAGTGATTTAGTTATAGTACTTTTGACTCTGATGTTTTGCTTTACATTTTTCTTCTAAATGTTGCTTTTGTAGAGTCGCCCTAATAAATTCTTTCCCGTGTTTTCCAAAGTATTGCCTTGCCCCTTGGCTATCATAGGGAAACAGCTGTGATTTAAGACATCAGATTTGCTATTAACATCAAGTGGCTGCATAACAGCTATGAATCACCTTTATGAATGTGTTCTGACTAAATCATAGGCCTCATTAGGTGTGGATGGATGGATATCTGAGAAATTGATATAGGTAATAGGCTGTCTTCTAAGATAATGAAAAAGTTTTCACCTTCACTTTTTCTTTATATGCTTGCCTTGGAAATGGCGGCCTCAATATAATACTTGCAAACATGTAGCTGAAAATTGGTCATCACAGTAAATCCAGTCATATGCAAAGGACTGATTCATGTGGTTGAATGGTCATTATTCACAGCTGGGAATTCTGGAGCAGAGTATTTTATCAGAAAAGAACAAATTCAGTTTGGGATTTTTTTTTTTTTTTTAAACTTGGAAGTTCTCTGGCTCCTGATGTCCAAGAGAGAATCGTCCGTGGCGCTCTCAGAGGAAGGCGGGGAGGTTCAGTGTAACGAATTGCACAGGAATGTGCAGAAAACAAATTTCCTGGATTTCTGTTTTGCCAAAACAGCCATTTAAATAGCAAGCATTCCTTCTACACTTGGTCTCTGTAGGAGAGTATTTAATCTTTGCTTCATAATTTATTTATTTCAAGGAAATTATTTTATTCTTCTGCAGAAGAAGCAGAGATATAAGAAAATTGCCTCTTGGCCAAGTCATATCTCTTAACCCAGCAAATACAATTCACCCACCAAATGATTGGGTTAATCTGCTCTTCTTGATAATATTTTGCTGTAATCAGATTTTTCATAGTTGCTCTCTAAATACTAATTTTTTTTTGATCACGCTTTCAACTTATTTGCTGCAAAGAATGGTTATTTAACAACAAAAAACCCACAAAAAATAGTCTGAACATTAACTGCCCTAAGACATGAACTCATTAGCAGCACATACTCAGATTGATTGGGCTGATAGAGATGGTGATGATAATAATAATTGCATTACAGAGGTGCCTTAGGATCCTAGCTGTAAATGAGGTTCTCGTTCTTGTAGGTACAAAAGTAGGATCCTCTTCAGCTCCAAAAAGCTGAAAAATGAGAATTAAGTGAGAAGCAATGAGAGCTTAAACACAAATCTTCACTTTCTTTTTTTAATTAAAAATTCCCCACCAGATATAGAATAATTTAAATTGGAAAAGACCTCTACAATCCTTGAGTCCAACCATTGACCAAGCACTGCCAAATCCACCAATATGCCAGATTTTGTTCTTCAGTACCTTCAAAAGAAGCAAAACATCTGTCAGAGCGTTCATATGAAACACTGCTATGCACGAATATGGCAAGTTCTGCCCTCTGATTAGTGCTAAGCAGTTAATAAAGAAATGAAATACTGAATGATGCAGGTTCCAACTGTAGTGATGCATGTAGGGGTAGTAATAAGCAGGGAGCAGATATCCCTGTTTGAAGGATGATTGCTTTTACAGTCAAGCAGATGTCAGTGGGCTTGCTTTACAGGATATTATGATGTATGAAACCAAAGGCTTTTGAGTAGTAAAAATTACTCCTGTCATTTTTGTCTTTGTGTATGGCACTTTGATATATCATTCACAGCTTAATTATATTGTCATAGTTGAGAGATTAAAACAAAAGTCAGGTTGACTCTTGCTTAAACCTCTCTCTGAAATAATGCTCGTAGGTGAAGGGGGAAGAAATCCATAAGATCTATATAAAATTCCATTACAATGTATTGTGCCATCAATAACAGGTCCCTCCGTCCAGTTTCACGTAGTGTAGTTAGGGAGATTTTCATCAGCTATCACTCACTGCACAGGAGAACAAATAACACCAGACATATCCAGAAAAAAGAGAGGGAGTGGGAATTGTCCTTTGTACAAGCCTTGGAGTGGCTGGGCCGTGGGTTGTGCCAAAACCGAATGGAACTGGGGCAGCGGAACAAAGACTCCATTGGAGCAGGTTTAGAGGTCTGACTGTAAGAAGTGTCTGATCAATCCATCTGGGAATGCTTGGCTGTCACATTCAGACATGGAGATGGTCACTGTGTTCAGAGGAAAATGTTGGGTCCAGGTTCCCTTCAGCTGTAGCCCCTGGCCAAGGGGACAGAAGAGGCTCCCTTTGCCAATGTGGAGGGGAGAAAGACTTTCCTGGATCTTGAGCAGGGCTGCCAAGGAGATCCATGATTTCTGGGTTTGCCTGTTAACTGCTGGGTGATGTGACATGTGCATGACAAAACAAACTCTGTAATCAAAATAAATTGCAATATGGCATTTAGGCCTGCAGGTTTCGAGGCTTAATTTTTATCAACTGCTTTGATAACAACGAAACCAATTGAAGCGTGTGGGAGAATGTTCTGTGTTGTCAGACACTGTGTTACTCTGTGCTTGGGTATTTTACCTGCATCTCATAAGCTGCTCTTCTGTGAAGCTGTTGGTTGAAGTAAATTGCGTTTGGGTACCTAACAGAGGTCCGTGTGGTATTCAAAAAGCTGTGTGGTTAAATTAGGTTGAAATTTCTCAAGAGGTTGTCCATATTCCTCCTGCAGTTTGTGTTTCTGGATGATGTTGTAATGCATAAACAAATTAAATGTAATATTAATGATTACTGCCAGATGCTGCATTAAAAAAAAGTTATTTTAAATACTAGACTTGTAAATGTAAATTAAGATGAAGGTGTTAATACAGTTCATTGTATTATTTGTGGCTCACGTTTTGTATACATTGATTCAGATGATGGGTTGAGGCATGCACTTAATTTATTTAACAACTTCCTGCTGCAGCTGTGATTTTGCCCATGGGTGGCTTTCAGAGTGACAGCTTGGAAGACAGAGAAAAGTTGTTTATCTTTCAACTTCAGGACGAGAAGTTCGAGGTGTGCACAGGCAGAGGTGCTGGCGATGATGCCAAGTGGTGTATGCTTGATAAAAATGGCTATGGAACGTTTTCTTCATTGAAAAGGATCAGTTTCACTGTGCAACTCTTTCTGTGGATGCAAAGGTAGAGCTGCTCCATGTTCACCTGTCTGGGGGTGTGGCACATACTGGCAGAACACTTTATAGATACGTAAGCAAATAGGTTAATGAAGCATCTGTAAGAAGCTGAGATCGACACTCTTTATTTATTTCACTACTGAAAGATTAGATTGGCTGTCGTAAATTGTTAATCTGAACCTTCTAACTGTACCAATTTGGTTCCTCTGCCTTTCTCTTCAGTAGTTTAATGAAATTGTGCTTGATTCCCTTGCATATTGAAGAACCTCTGTAGTAAAACAACAGAAAAAAACATGGTCCCCCAGATACCTGGATGTAATGAAATGTATTGGAATCTGCAGTCTGCAGATATTTACTTTGCTAAAACAAATTCTTTCCAGGTATGCAAAGTACTTGTATCATTTAGGTAAACACTTTTTTTCACCAATTTTACATGGTTGGGAAAAAATAATTTAGTATGCTATAATTTTGTAAGAATGCTGCAGTGACCTGGTAGATTGTCACCAACTGCCTGTAGAGAGTGTGTGGTACATCGATAGGTGAGAAAATTTCTGAAAGCCTCTGATCAAATTGAAAAAAACCCAAACCACCAACCTTCAGCATTCAAAAAACCAAAATTTCAACATTCTAGCAAAGTGAAGATTTACTTTTTTTCCCATGCTAAGACCCCAGTTTTAAGGAAGTTAGATCTGTGATCTGATACTTAATGTGTAATTCGAAGCCCTTGCCCTGGGTAGAAATCTTGTTATTCAGCAGTAACCTGCTGCCCCCTGAGGCACAGTGTAGTGTGATGTGTTTGGGGTGCACTAAATAAGAATTTGATCTTTTTTTTTCCGTTAAAGACTTGTTGAGAACAGCTATCTTTCTGAAGAGCTTTTCACATCTGTTCCTATCTTACCATTTTAATTGTCTAGTGCCGTGTCTGTGTGCCAAGATCCTTTTTCTTTTCTGTAATAAATGCTGCTGACTGCTGTTGTTAATGTGGAATTGCCTGGCTTGACTTGGTGATACAAATGCCTTTTGGGTGAGCTCTGTCCATCTGATTGAGATATAATAAAATGGGTAAATATTTCTCAGTTAGTGTGTGGATAATTTGCTTTTTATAAAAGGAAGAGGTGGAGTCCAATGTTGTGTAGCGATAGTTGGCATAGTAATATTGTTGTTCCTTTAGAAAAGCATTCACTGGGCAAGAGACCAGAAACAAGGGTTTAGCTATTATTAATCTCTGGAATATTTAGTCTTCTCTTTTTGGCATGATTTGCTAATAGAGTGTTTCGCTTGAGTAACCAATGTCTTCTGAAGGAAAAAAATAAACAGCTTTGTTTATCTGTAGCAGCTTGTTGTGATTTTTCACTTCCTTTCTCTGTATGTATTTATTATATTTCGTATGTAGCATATAAATATTGACATTTTAAGAGAATATTTTTTTTACAAATAACTGTTTCTAATTAACTTGAAGTTATCTGTGTCCATCTTTTTGGCGAAATGATATTTGGCTGTTTAGCAGACACCCTCACGTTTTTCTTTTGCATTATAAATGAACATCGCAGATATTCAATTAAAAATATTTTTTCCCAAGCAGTTATGGATCTTGCATTCTTGGAGCAATGCAGGGAACCTGGAACTTTCCAGGACGATGGGAATGCAAGCATGGCCCTTGCAGGTACCACTGAGTTAATGCTGCACAGATCTGCTGTGTCAGAGAGGCCCACAGAGGGCTCATCTGCAAGATGGGGGGTGTGCACCCATTTTAGTGTTTTGTTTTTCCCTTGAGTATCCCGCTGAATGCTAATTATTCCTGAAGGATAACTTGAGTTACACCTTGGACAGCTTTGCCAGTCCTTGTTGAGGAGGGGAGGATCCACACATGTGAATCTACTTGGCATTTGTCTCAGATCCTCCCAGCAGAGAACAGTAGAAAGCTGGAAGGGTTTGGGTAGGTGGGGCATTCTATGAGCCACAGGTGAAGTGATTTTGGGGCTAATACAGCCTGGAAGAAGTGATATAATCTGCCTCTGTGTTTCTCTCCTGCCCCACTGAGTGCTGCATGTTTGATTAGTCCTGTGTGTGAAAATCATTTTAAATGTCTCTACATATGTAAGTTAAAAATTATTTAATTCTAAACACTCTAAAATGTTTCCATTCCTATACTACATTGATGCTTTTTAGTAGTTGCTGCTTTTCTAATCTTGTACTTTAGTTTTACATTGTAAAAGATCATGTTGAGTTACTTATTGGAAGTCTTGCTGCTTTTCTTAGTTCCTAATAGCTCTAAATTTTAGTGTTCATCTTTTTGAGTTCCTTGCTCTGCAGCTCCATGTTTTGTTGTTCAGGTAACTGTAAGATAAATGCCTTAATTATTGAGTTTGTGTTCCTGTGTATGTAGTATATTTGGGGTTTTTTGATGATGAATGAAGTGTTTCTCCTACTGTAAATGATTTCAGCAGAAAAATTTAGAACTGGACTAAACCATAAGCTTGTGTTGTTAAATATTTCAGTGGAGGTATAGCAGGCTCTGACTTGTTGATTTATTTGATAGGGAATCTGCACTCGTTCCTTAGTTGGCCCCAAAAGTTTCCATGAGCAAGTAGTCTCTCCTTATTTCCTGTTCTAGAGAAAATGGAAGTAATAACTTTCTCTTGGATCAAATCTGACATTTAGCAATATTTTCAAATATTGAGAAGAAAAATAGATTTTTGTTGTCTGCAAACACTTTTAAATTACTGTGCTTGTAAGTTACTGTGGAATTGCTACTGTAAAATACTTCTCGGTGGCTTGGGAAGATTTTTATGTACATACATCACTTAAAGGATTCTGTAACATTAATCAAATTTATTTGAAAAGTATGATTAGATTTTTGTGTACTCTGTAGTGAATAGTAGCATATCCTTAGCAATGATTACTCCTAAGTCCCACAATTATTCAGAGAATAGCCTCATGATTAGAGTAGCATTGACTGTGTTATCCTGTGTTATTACAACAGTATGGAAGCATTTTCATAATAACAAGGGATTTAATTGGTACAGAGACTTATTTGCAGAATGCTGAACAGGTTGGTAAGCAAGGCATTTGAATTGTGCATTACAGGCAGCCAGAGTATTATCAGCTAATTAGGTACTGGAAGGGCATATGTAGCATAGCAAAGGCTGCTCAACTTCTGAACACAGTTGTTTTTCAATATTAAAATGACTGGAACAATGATTATAAGTTTTATGTGACTTCTAAGTATGGTTTATTACCTTCTGTGAACAGTTTCTAAAACAGATTTTTAAGCAGTTTTTAGGGAACAGTGCATGATTAAGTTGTGCAATGATGGATCTGATCTACAGCTGAAAAATTATGTGGAAGTGTTTGCATCTGTAATGGAATGGCATAAATATTTAATTTGTTTCTAGGAAAAGCTGTTTGTTTACCAGCAGATGTATTTTGTCAGGTGGTGGGAACATATGAATGTAGGTTGATTGGTCCAGGTAAAGAAGGAGAGGCATTAATGGGAGTTGGATACCCTGGGGAGCTTTTCATTATTAACCTGCCAGTTTTAAATTCCATCTGTAACATACTAATCAAACTCTTGTGACAGTTTAAGCTTTATTGTCACCCTTAAACCTCTACAGAAGGAGGATTTCCTCTGAAATCTGGCTGTTTCTTACCCAGCTGTTAATTATCCCTAGTGACATACTCTGTTAGTTTTTCCTTCGTTCCAGGCCCCTGTTATCTGCAGGCTTCTTTGGCATCAAAACTGTGGCATTTTATCCTCCCTTTGCTGTATTCCTCACTTTTCATTGAAACTCTTGGCAGAACTGGTGGCCCACACATGTATTTTATCTTTTGCTTGAACCTTTGGTTGTTTATGACCACTCAGCTGTCAAAACCCTGCGTCTGCTGCTGCGCTGTGAAGTTATCCTCGCTGCAAGCTGAGCTGATTTTTCTAAGGAATTAAATGTGTTATAGGTGTAGGGTTGAAAGTAGATAAAAATATATAATTAATGCTTGGCAGAGGAGGAAAAGTGTTGCTAAGCAGGCCAGGGTGGATTGTTATTTCATGAATAAATGCCTTTTTCTCAACAAGTGTTTTGTGTGAGGCTCAGAGGTGACTGTCCTCGCCCAGGGCACCACAGCGTGGCACAGGGTCCTTGTCCTTGGTCTTTCAGCAGTGCGGAAAGGATGCTTTTTGAATGAACTGTCTGGAGAAATATACCCTGACCCTTCCCACTCAGGGCTAGATCCAGCTGCTGAAACCAGGGCCAGCTGAGAAACCAGCTGCAGCAAAGCAGCCTGGGTGTGTGGCTGTGGAGAAGGCAGTAAGGTCATGGCAAGAGAGGGGAGAGTTCATCCCTTCTGCTGCTTTTTGGGAAAGACCCCCAAATCTATCAGGGTCTGAAAAGCTGTAGCATGGCACCAGCTGATGGCTGGGGCTGAAATGCTTTGGTGGTGTGGGGGCTTTCTCCGACGTGCAATAGTAGTGCCTCAGTACCTGCCATGGTGCTTAAGCCTTGTCATCTCATTAAATTTGCCCTCAATTAAGTAGGTATTAATGTAACAGACCAATTTTGCCCTCCTGCATGTTTATTGTACCTTTACACCAAACAAATCAAGTCGGAATGGCAGAGCTCACTCTTGCTGTGCTGCTGGTGAGTTATTCACTGTTTTTTCTGAGAGCAGCGTTGGGAGTCCCTGAATTCCCCTTGCCTCATCCAAAAAAGATTAGACTGAGTAGGAATGCATAAAGTGCTTATGGGGGGATGTATTTCACAAGTACAGCTGAAGGTAAAGGACTGACAGTGTTATGTTGGGAGAACACGTTGCTGGCAGACCTGGCAGGGAAAGGATCTCACCCATTTAATGATTTTTGTGCTCTTCCAGCTGTTGGTGTGCCAACCTTTCAGGGCATTGGGATACAATCTGCTTATCTAATATTGGTAATTAATGTGTGAACACCATATAATTGTTAAGATGGAAAATGATGAAGGGCAATAAGGCACTTTATTTCTGTTTTATATTGTACTCTTCAGCCAGATAATTGTTAACCCCAGATGTTTTATGACTTTTTGATAATAGTGCAGGGCGTTTTATTCTTGTTATTAGTTGAAATTAGATCTTATAATGTAGAAATTCATTCTGTCCTTCATTAAATAAGTTAAAATTGCACTATTTGGTAGTTCATGATTCTAACAGTTTTGGTTTTTTAAGAGTTTTATAAGGGAAAATTCAAATTTGTGTCTTGTGGGTTGCTAGTCTGGGACAGAGAATGAGAGGGGGAAAACATCACAACATCACAGCTCAGCATATAGCTAGAAAATAACTCCCAAACAAGTGAATTATTCCTGTTTTGCTTGAAGAAGCTATTGACTGGTAGCCCATGAGAGAGTTTTAAAAGAAATTGATTTCCTTACTAACAATGTTTTCTTGCCTGAATAGGAGTTTAATCATATTGGTGGGAAACAAAATTGATGAAACTTTAACATCAGATGGTACAGAAACAGTGATTAGAAACCATTTGCCTACAGTTTAGAAGACAAAAATTTAGATTAAGCAGAACTGAAACATTAATTTAATCTAATTCTGTTCAAGTCATGGGGAAAATCTGCTGCTGTAAAATGAATCTTACTCCTCATTTGCAGTTATGAAAAAAGTGAAATAATGTCAGTATAATTCTAGTGTAAAAGTCATCAATACACATTCTTCTTTGTACCTGATGCAAGCATGCTCCTCGTTTAGGAAATGTCCTCCTCCTGTCACATTGCTTCTTTTCTGCCATTGCCTGTCAACAAAACTGTCTAGATTTGGCTTCCCAAAGCTAAGGAGGTGAGATCCCAGCAGTCAAAAGCCTGCTTAGGACAGACTTCCACAAAATAAAAGTGTCCCTCCCAGCTGCTCTGTTGCCTTGGACAGCAAAGACAAAGCAACTGTGGTCTTGGAGCTGTTCCCTGAAGGAAATGCAAAAGAAAAGCTCAAAGTCTGCACAGTTGTTTTACTCTCAAGCTGGGATTTCAGGTTGGGCATTCAAATCATTTGGGCTTGAACTCGGGTTGCCTTTTCCCATTGTCCCTTTCCTCCTGAGTTCTATAAACCGTGGCTAAAGGAATCATTTGGGGAGTACATCTCCTCTACTGATGTGCTTGTGTGTTGTACAACTTCTTTTCTACTTATTGTACTGTTAAAAGAAGTATTTTGATGTTTTGTTGGGGCAGTTAGTTTTGAGAGGCTCTTGCCCATTCAATTAAACACTTATAGATAGGAAGGGCACTCTCAATTAATGAAGAGTTCACTTCTGTTTTTTGCTTCCGAAAACAATAACAGATTTATTAGTTCAGTCTCTGAACTCAGATTCTGGTACTGCTTCCTTCATTATGGAACACCAAAATAGGAACAGTTGGCTCACAGATTCCGATCCTGTCCTTCCCAAACCTCTGCCCCTGGGATTTTTAGAGGAACCGTCTAATTGTTTGGTCACTAAATAGAGTGTCCTTTTCTAGCAGAAGTCCCAGGAGACATTGAGTATCTGGTAAAGCCCATCAAACTGGATTTGTATTTCCTGCTAACAGCAAGACCAAATGTTACTGAATGTACAGTTAAATCTTTGTGCTTACTGCTTCTCTCTTTTCCTTCTGTCAGAACAAAGTCATCAGGCTGGTTGGTTGGTTCCTCTTCCCAGCTTACAATTAGGGAGCAATAAACTGCTTCCATTTAGGCCAGATTCACTGAGCTAGGCAAGTTTTCACTTCTGTTTCAACTCCCCGGTCCCAATTCAGCACCTTCACACTTGTGTGCATCTGGGCTGAGCCTCCTGCAGTCGTTACAAGAAATGCTGATTTGCTGAGTAAAATACCATCCACTGGGGTTTTAGAAACTTTATCATCTAAATGCAGCAGTGTGTCATCCTTCTAACACCTTATTTGTTTTCAACTATGAGCCTGCTCTGGGGTGTTTTGGGTGTGCTGAAACATTGCCTTGAAGGCTTAAAACTGAAGGGGCCCGATATTGTGAAAGCTCCACGACAGGGGCGAGAGCTGCAGTGTCACTGTAAGTTAGATCCTAGGCCAAGCAGGCTTGGTCTAGTCTCTCAGGGGACTGTTCATGGTCTATGTAAGACACTTGTGGTACCATAGGAAGGGAGTACTGACTCTGTGATTCAGCTCATATTTCCTTTAGGGTGTTCCTGAGGTGACAGCAGTGTGTGTGACAGGTTATACACATCATCAGCACACCAAGACCTGGTCAGCTCCTCTGGCTTCACACGATGCAGTAACTGGCCATGTTTGCACAAATGAAGAGTTGCTTGACTCAGTTTAACCTGAAGTGTGAATGAGGGCTCACTGACACACCCCACTTGCTTACCTTGCGTTTCATGAGCTCAGACCAGGTGACCGGCACTACCCTGGCTCACTTGATGTGGGTAATACATTAATCTGTGAAAACTGTCATGTGTTGGAAGTCTGACTGCCCTGTCTAAATGTCTCCATTAGCGTTTTGCAGTCCGTGGTATGTACTTGCATACTAATGTGTGATTTCTGAAGGTCAGTCCAGTGTTACGTCTACATTCACAGTTACCAGTAGGAGTAAAAGCTAAGCAGAACGAGCAGTTTTGGCAGTGTTGGCTTTTTACGAACTCTCTGCTTTTGTTTGTGTGGAAGTTGCATTCCAGTAGCAATGGTGCACAGGCAGTGATGTGGATCTGAGCTGTGCTATATTCACAGAATGCCAAGGCTTTCTGTTGATGATGTCTGCCATCTTGTTAAATAGGATACCTTTCTTATGTTATGTGGTTTAGTGATTTAAATCCATGAAGAACTTGCTATCTGATAAAGATGTGCCGCATAATGCTTTTGGATAACTTACTCAAATGGATGTAGCTTTGCTGTTTGTGTTTTTGGAGGTTTTGTTGAGATACATTTTTAAACATAAAATAAGTATATTACTCTTAAGAGAGCAATGCAGTTATTCATCTGTAGATTGCATTTATTACAGACTTCTTTTAAAGGAAAACCAATTCTTTGACTGTTCTTGTCTACCAAAAAATATTAATTAGCATGCCAGACTAATTAATCTTATAAAAGCTAACAATGAAATACAGCACGTTTCCTCCCAAAGGAACAGACAGTACTTCTAAAGGTCACCATTTATCTGTGCACCTCCTTTTATTGCACTATCTCAAAAAAAAAAAAGGGGGGGGGGGGGGGGGGGAAGGAGGCGTTGAGTGATGAGAACTCGGTTCTGTCTAATGCTTAATAAACTTAACCTTTATCATGGTATTGAACTTGATGATCCTGTACATCAAAGAGGAGTGCATGCTGCTTTAGAGGCATTTGTGCTGACTGTTAGTTAATCATTTTTATTTGCTTTATGGATACGACATGGAATATTTATTAAAATTCTTCAGAGTGTAGTAAATATGAAGAGAGATTAAAGCAGCAGAGTAGGAAAGACGGTTCCTCTGTGTGTGGGTACAAGTGACTGTAGTGGCTGCACATTGACTCCAAAAAGATTTCTTTCTGAGCAATCATCCTGTTGTCTAATTCTGGACGTACTTAATTTCTCAAGATGTGGATAGTTCTAGGTATGTGATTTAAACTCTGTTTTTCCTCCAGGTGTTTGCACTTTAATAAATGGTTAAAGAAATTGGTCATTAGTGAAAAGAAATACTAAATATTTTCTGCTTGTATGCTCATATTAAAAAGGCTTTTTCTGGAAAAACAATCATTTTGAAAAGAAAAAAGAATAAAAATACAATACTTTACATAGGGATATTCTCAAAGCCCATCAAATGCAAAGCTTTCAAATTTCATCTCCGATCAGGCATCATTTTATTGCTGCATTGTAAGGAGTTAAGTATCTTTTCTCAAGTAGACTATAATTCTTCATCAAACATGGCATGCTAAGTTGCTTTAGGAGGTAACTGGAGAATGAATTTTTTTTATTACTGATCCCAAAGTAGTGCCCAGAAATTCATAGGTTCCATAAGCGTTTCTAAAGAACCATTAAAATCATCCTAACCATGATAGATGATAGGATGCTCTGCTTTACCTCATGCTCCTCATCTGTACTAAAATTAGGCTCTTGTTTCCCTAATTGAATATTAAATTTATTCCATTCCTTGGTTCACTAGATTTTTATCAAGTATAAATCTCGCTTCTATTTGCAGCAGGTGCTAATCTTGCTCAAAACACACACCCTTGCTATAGCCCTTTTCCTATGAAATTCAATTTTGCCACGTGGTGCTTGCTGTGCAATAAATGGGATCTCTCTGGAGATGGAACTGAAACGTGAGGAAAGCCTGAGTTCCTGCTGGCAGGTTGGCTGTCGGATGGTGCTGCCTGTTCAACATTCAGAGTTGGGGTTTTGCAGAGAACTGCCCAGTGGTGGGCCATCACTTGAAACTGTGAGGAATATAAAAAGTATCTAATAATTTTTCCTCATCTCTTGCTGAAGTGTTTTCCTCAGAGAAGGCGAAGCCAAGTGCTGCTCAGAAAGTGGAGAGGAGACACTGGAAGTGACAAGTGTGTGTCTACCAGGCAGGAATGGAAGCGGGGTGTGAGGAAGATAATGAATCCCTTACAATATCTTGCTTTTTATGTTCTGCCTCTGTTGTCACATCAATTGTTATCTTTCCCAACTTGTTTCTTGTAGCAAGCAAATTCCTAGATCAAGAAAGTCTGTTCACTACTTCGGGGATCCCAGCATCACTATTTTTGATCTCCTCTGGCTCAAAAGTGAGGGCAGGGCAGATGCCAGCAGTGGAGGAGACCAAGCAAGGAACCAGTTGTCCCCTCAGCTGCAGCAAAACTGGTCGCTCCTACAGGTGCTAAAATAGTTCCTACCAGCAGCAGTAGTGATTTCTCTTTGAAGGCACCCCCTCTGTGTTTGTTTTAGGGATGTCAATCATTTGTAATATTTGATTTTCTTGTCAGTCAGTGCCAGTCTTCCCAGATAACCTGAAGTGGGATTGGAAAGGCTCCTTCATGTTAAAGCCTCTTTTGTCACTGTCACTTTTGTACAGAAAACATCCATCAGCGTCACTAGTGGGAGGAAGCTGTGCTCTCTCTGTCAAATTCCAGTGCTCCTGGATAGTGCATCTTTTTTTTTTTGTTATCTTTGTATACTCCCCTAGGAAACCCATAGGATCACTTGTCTAACACTGTGTTGGCTTCCAGGGACATAATATATAGCTTATTCCCAAAGCTGTAAAACCTGATGTTTGCTCTCCATGAGCAGCAAATGCCTTCAGAAGTCAGAAAGCTGCTTTCTGCCTGAGTTTATTTCCCTGAGAAATATATGTAAAAAACTTGTGTGCACCTTTATAGATGAAATAAAATGTGCTGGAAATTGCTGCTTTCATTTTCATGTGGGCAGTTCTTTAATTTATATAAGTATTTACTCCTTTTGAGAAATTGCTGGAAGATATGAAAGTTGAAGTTCTTTGCTGGAACATAATTCTGGTGTTCATAAAAGCCTTGTATGTCCCAGCCCCTGTCAGTGTGCTTTTCTTCTCACATGCTTGAACATGTCTTGCTGCTGTTAGAAATCCAACTCTTTTGCAGGCACCAGCTGACAGCAAGGACTCAACTGCTAACAATGTAAGTTTAAAGTAAAATAAAAATGCAAAGCCTCCACCAGTTGAGCCTTTTCCTGACAACCGAGGAGAATAAATGGTAATGATTGTGTCTTCAGTGAAGTGATCTATCTAATCCCCAAAAACCAGTATTGGGATATTTGAAAGTGAGCAAGACTGCCAACCCTGAGGAGTGCCCTGTGGCTACGAGGGCCTGTTTGAGGTAGCTTACCAACTCTCTTTCTCTGCAGAAAACTCTTTCTTGTAGTTTGGAGCCTGTTTGATGTGCTGTAATATGCCTGTTTGTCTGTGGACCATCCACACTGTCCAGGTGCTGAGAAAAGGTTCCTCCACTGACACAGCTCAGGGCTGCTGACCTGCAAGGTTGGTCTGGACTCCCCGTGCTGCTCCAATTCACATGGTGTGCTAAGGCTTGCCAGGGCTCTCTTCTTGTGTCTCAGTCTGCCAATTCCCTGCTTTAGTCCTGGGCAGTTCCTGTGGACGTGCCTTGTCCTGCAGGACCTGAACTGTACTCCTCAAGCCTCCCCTCGCGAAGGAATGGCTTACTGAATATTTGCTTGGCTTATTGAGATAAAAAAGACATAAAAAAAAACAAACCCAGAAAAGCCTAAAACCAAGGACCTCTCTCCTAAACCCAAAGAAAAAATCGCAGAACAATCCCCCCCGAAACTCCAACCAAACAAAAATGACAATAACAACTAGGAGGGGGTGGACAGGAGGGGAAAGAAACAAACAACTCTCAAAAAAACAACCAAAAGCAGCATAAACCCATTTTCCAGCTAAGTCCCTGAAAGTCCTTTACAGAATCCCATTTTCCTGAGTTTCTTAATAAGCTGAAGAGACATGTTTTAAAGATATTGCCACAGTAGCCCTTGTTCACTGCTGTTTCCTGCATCACCATCCCTGGAAGTGTTCAAAAGTGGATGTGGCACTTGGAGATATGGTTTAATGGTAAACATGGTGGTTTGGGGGTTAACAATTGAACCTGATGATCTTGGAGTTCTTTTCCATTCTTAATGGATGGAAATCCTATGGCCTATCATTGTATGATTGTATTAAGAGTAAATGCAAATAATTCCATTTGGGCCAGGTACAACTGTATAAATGACAGTCCTCTGGTGCCCTCCAGGAGGGACTCCTCTTTTGCACACATGAAGGTGCAACATTTCTGTGAACCATTTTCATGGTGATGTCTAAAGCAACATTGTTCAAACTTTCTGAATGACCAAAGTGTGTGACATCTTGCAGGTGCATTAAGGGTGAAAAATGCTCTATATTAAAAGCAGATTTAGAGGCTTAGTGTTGATGTTGCCTTCATTAATTAAGGCAATAAGAAGAATATTATTGCATGCGTAAAAGAGTTAAATCGGTAATGTTGATGCTTGAAATGTGGTTCATTGTTTGTTTTGTTTCTATTAGATACTTGGATATTGAGTTAAGTGTCTGTATAATAAATATTGAAGGGATGTTGTTGTACTAGCCTTAACTCACCGTGTCCCGGCCTTTTATAAAAGCACTCATGTTTTTGCTGGAAAAAGGACATATTTGTCGGGGGAAAACTGTAAAATATGAAGAATTTCTTGGTGACTTTGTAATAAGGGAAGATCAAGCTGTTTGCCTGCAGTATATCCTTTTTCATCTGCTGCAAGTATTTTATACACCTCTGGCTGTAAGGTATCAACAATACCTTTCCATGACTTGCTGCTTATGTGAATAATCAGTGAACAGTCTCTTTTGCAGTGGGTTTGATTTGAGAAAATTCGGTACCGGAATGGTATTACAGCTTGCAAATATTTCAGTCAGCTTTAATATAAATTTTTATACTATGCTAGAGTGAAGCCACAGACAGAAATAATTTTACATCATGAGTGGTTCTAAATGAAAGTACTTGCAGATTATTTCCATCACCTGTGTGGAGGAAAGAATCTATTTCTGACTAAGTAATATTTAAGTCCATTACCTTAGGAGAAAACATTCATTTCAAGCTTTAGCACATGAGTGGTGGCGATAGGCAGGTAAAAGTGCTGCCTTCTCAGGAGAAACCTCTCACCAAACAAACCCTGGGAGTCTCATTAAGAGGTCCTGGATAGGCAGAGTCCAATGCATTGAAGCCTGATGGTTCAGCATCTTGGTTTACCCACCTTTTAGAAGTGAACATAGTATTTTCTTTAATATATTTTATATGTGTATATCTGTTCTTACAAAGGTGGCCACAGTGTTTTGAAATTATAACCCAATTTCCTGCCTTGGAGGAATTGGAAATCTGGGAGCTTCCCTTTTCCACGTGCTGCTTCTGCCAAGGGAAATGGATATGTTCCCCATTTTTGGAATATCTCGCCTGGGTGTTGTCTTGAAAATGTGAGGGGTTTAGCCTTTAGAGCTGAGACAATCTGTGAATGGAAGAAGTGCTGGACAGATAGCAATCCTGTAAATATCCCAGGATTGACTCCATGGGTGATCAGAGGAAGTTGATTCAATCGTGATTATAGTTATTGGAAAAATGAGCCAACAATACATCCCTAGTTATAAATCTTTCTGAATTCATGTGAATCTGTCTAAGAGTCGAGAAAAGATAATATTTGTGCTTAACTATTGCAGTGACATTAAATAAAGTTCTTGGCCTCAGGATCATGGGTTCACATTGAGCCACACGAGGCTGAATTTTGAGAGTAGGGTTTTTCCTTGAGTAGCTTAAGGAATATAAATATCTGTTTACATTTATAAATTTTGGATGCCATTTGATTTATGTAACAATTACTGGGAGAAAAACAATACTTGTTTCTTAGGGTTATTTCTGTGTTTATTTTCTTTGGTGGAAATGGAATACTTAACCCCTCAACATAAAGGATTAGGATTATTCTGTTTGCCAGGCTCGCTCTTTTAACATCTATTGTTGGCTTCTGGGGGAACATTTCATGCATGTTCTAGAAAGCTGCCTTTGAACTTGCTGCACCAGTGAAAGGATTTAGTGTGGTGCAGAGCTGCCGGACAGCTTGAGCTGCCAACCCTCAACTGCAGCACGAACAAATTGCTTCTGTCTTTCCAAGGCTTCCTTTCTGTGGGGTTATTGCTGGTACAAGAACTGAACAAGTCTTAAGTCATGTCTAGTTGGGGGGAAACATGATTTGGGAGAGTAGTTTCCATTTGAGAGTTGGCTTCAGAAATGTGGCTTTTTTTTTTTAGTCTTAGAAGTTATATTATTAAATCTTTGGGCCACATCTTCAAATGGAAATCCAGATTTTTTCTCTGTGTAGTGTTTGAGGTGCTAAGTCACCTGCGTGGGGAATGCTAAGGTATGGTGAGTAAATTGTGGCAGACATAGCAGATGTTTGGTGGGTTTATGGTCCAGGTTCTGTGAGGGTGTCCATCTGCACCTTTCTATATCCAGGCTCTGAGGATCCTGCCTTTGCAAGGTAAAAACCTGTGAGCTGCTCTGGGTCTGCCCACGTTGTGTAATACACCATCACCTGCCTGGGTGTTGTGGCTCAGCTCCAGCAGTGCAGTATATGGCTGTGTAAATGTGATTTAGCATCACACTGTGGGCTCCTGAGCCATAACCTTGGTGCTGCAGCTCCCCACTCAGCCCCCGGGACGGCAGTCGCTCTCTTCACAAAACACTTGGCTGCTTTTCACGTTTTGACATAAAACCAATGCTTTCATTTCGCTGAAGCTTTTGTATATCTGAACTGTTTGCATTTTTAAAATCAGAGATAAAGATGTGCCTACAGCACTTATGTTGTTAAATTTCTTTATGGTCCCTAAACCAAGCCGTGGTTTCAGTAGTAACATGGAGACAGAGGAAGACTTTCCCCTTTGTACTTGTCCTTGACTTCTGGCTGCCTTAGTCTATTAATGGTCTCATTTTCTAGCAGAACAGATATTAGTAAAATGGTATGATTAAAAGGATCAAAATTAGACATTTTAATGTACACTGAAATAAAAAAAAATCACTGAAGCACCACCATTTGCATACAGGAAAAAATACCTGCAAGTGTCTGCCAGCATGTAAAATTACCTGTCAGAGTAACATATGTATGTGTATTTTATTGAGATATAGTAGGTGAACATGAAATCTGCTTAGAAACTTGTGTATTTAGGATGCTTAGCTTTTTGTCCCTCTCTAGAGATGGGTATGTAACAGCTTGAGATTTGTATTTATAATAGATAATTAATAATATAGAAGTATGGAAGTTATATGAAGCTATGAACAATACTTTTTTTTTAAGTGATACTACTTCACCAAAGTTTCTGGCAATTCTTAGACTTCTATTAATGACCTCTGCATTTTGCAGTGGTTTAAAATTAGATTTTAAGTGAGAAAAGGTGTTTATTTGAATTCCCTAAGCCAAAGTAACCTTTACTTTTTCAGAACTCATTAGAGTGGTATTAGCTACTCAGCAGTATTGGCTACTCAGCTTCCATATTAAAAAAATAAACTCAAGAAAAACAACAAAAAAGGATTTTACTGACTTGAATGTGCCTTGACTTATTCAAAGCTGAAAGATGGAAAGAAAGTGTTTTTTCTCTTGTTTCTCTTTATGGCAGAACTATGTTTTTATGATAAGATGCAAACAACTCTGTAGTACTATTGTACATCTAAATTTCTATGAGATGTCTTCTCAATTCATGCCAGATCTACAAAAAATTGTTATTTTAATAACAGAATGGCAGGTACATAAATCTATTTTTGTTGGGGTTTTTTTCTGTGTGTGTGGTTTTTTTGTTGAAATCATTTTTGTGAGTTATTTCAGCCATTTTTCAGTAAGCCAAGGTTAGGAGGAAATGATGTTGTGTTGATATATTTAGGGAGAGGCATAACCAGTCCTGTTCTATCAATGGCAGCAGTGAAAGCAGAGACGGTACTAACACATGTTTATACATTTTGACTTGAGAAGCCCATGTTGTTCATAGAAAAGGTGTGAATTTTTATGTCCTGAATAAAAGCGTTGACAAAGGATTGCGTAGTCAGACATTAAGTAATCTCAGATCTCTCAGGAGTCTGTGTGAATTCTGAGTGTTTGAGCATGTTGTTTTCTTGTGAAGTCTCAGACCTGTGAATTTCTCCTTGGACTGGTGACAGGGATCACACTGGGCTCTGGGAGGGGAGGATGGTTTTGTTTTATGAGATTTTGTTTGTCTGTACAGGAGCATGGTGCTTTATGAAATCCATCTGCTGGCTCAGCAAAAATGTCAAGCTTTGGATCTGTAGACATACTGCCAAAAATGGCAACTCGTGTTGCTGAAATATCCCCTTTCATGAAAGTTGATGTGGGTTCACTATTCCAACAGCTGAGGATCTGTCAGAACAACTGAAAAATGTCTGTATACAGTTAGAAAGGCACATGCCTTTCTAACTCTATACAGTTTTAGTTTCTTTTAATCCTTCCACTGGTAATTAATAAAGTGGAGGAGTAACAAGGTCTTTAGTGGTTTTAATACTTCAGCACTTCCTGGTTGCTGCTTCAGTGTTCACATGGGAGGTATATGTAGCATTATAAAGGAATTATTGGGTCATGAGATGCAGGAAAGTCACAGCCTTCCTCCTGGAGCTGTGCAGGAATTGCTGTATGAACATGAGACTCTGAGACTACATGGTATAGCCACAGTTCCTATTTATATCAGTTACAAATGGTGTTGCTTCTGCTCCTACTCACCTACTAAAAACCAAATTTTTCTGGTTTTCGGCAGTGTTAAAATGGAAACCAGGGAAGGTCTAATACTCTTCTAGTCTGAACATCTGACAAATAACTGTGAAAATGTCAAACACTATCTAGGCATGTTCTGCAGGAATATGGCATTTTTAGATGTTTGCGTTACTGCCTTGTACATGTTAACAAAAATAATGAGACATTGAAATTGCTTTTACACAACTGAAAAAAAAAAAAGAATAATACAAAAACCTAAAATGCTTAATTCCTTTAAATTGTACTGTGTCCCTTTAAATTCTGAGGCTCTCTGTTGGGGGAATGCTCCTTCTCCTCCTAAGTGAGGTGCTGCCTTCATAGTGCTTCATCTCAGTGTGCCACCTCTGACCATTAATGCAAATTGGAGGCCAGATAAGAGTTGCTCTGGATTTAAATTGGTGCAACTCACAGCAGAATCTGTCTCCAGTTCATATTAATGACGGCAAGTAGGACAAGCTGCCTGAATGGGTAGAAAGCTCTAATGAGACCATGTTCCTTCACCCGTAGCCATATCTGAGCCACCTAATCTCTTTTCTAGACTGTCGAATCGAGTTAATTTAATTGTATTTTCAGTTGAATTCTGCAGAGTGCAAATATGGGAATAAACAAGGAATCATGTTTGCATGTTCAAATGTCTTTCTTTTTAAATTCCATGCTTACGTTTTTCTTGGTAATTGCACTGAAATTGCTCTGTGGCATGCATGGCTGCTCTTGGGGACAGCGGAAGGCACTCTGTCTTTTTAGCCTTGCTTTTTGGATCACCTGAGACATTGCAATAGCCCACACTTGCTCGGGCCTTTTTCATTAGAGGAAGTTCAAATGAACACCGAGAGAATATTTGTTTGTCTGTGCTGCTGTTAATAACAGAGTGAGATTTCCGTGCGAAGGCATTGTCTGTCAGCAAAGCAAATACAAGCAGCACAATGTGCTGTATGCCTGACTGAGGGCAGTGTGTATTTCATCCTTTGAGAGCGTCCATGAAGGACAGTATTCCCACTGTGTCAAGAAGGATCTGCAGCAGGTACCCCAAGCTCCCTTCTTTGATAAAGTACCTTTTGTCAGCAAGTGTGTGTATGTTGGAAATTAGCAGTTCCTTCAGCACGAAAACCTTGACATTGAATATAATTGAGGAGGTTAGTGTCGGCATGTTCGTAAGTATTACCTGTCATTTGAAATATGACAGTGCTATAACTGCAGGACCTTGGGGACTTGAGTGTGTTGGCACTGCCATCTGACTGCCTTGGAGTCTATGAGACAGCTTCCGAGCGACTTCGACCCTGAGATAATTAACGTGGCCCTGGAGGCTTCTGCCTTTTGCTTTTCTGCACTTGTTTAATAAGATGTTTGTTGCTCTGCTTGTCTCTGATGCAGTGGTGTGCCATTAGGGACCCGAGGTCCTTCACATGCTGTCACAGTGAGCAGGTTTAGGTAATACTGTGTGTTCATCCATTCCTTTCAATTCCAGCAAATTAAAATATTATCATCAATTAGGCAGCTATGCTGGGTGGCCCACTCCATTTCTGAGGGGCTGCATGTATTTATGGTGTATGGGAGCAAGGCAGTGGGAGGGAAAGTTTAAAGCCTGACCTCCTTTCTGATGATTGAGCTGTATAATAATGTCAAATGATAAAATGACATCCCCAGGCTTCAGGGGAGGGAGTGGTGGTTGCTGTCTGGGAGGTGCAGCCTCCGCTGGAGGGTTATGAGGTGACTGCAGATTGTTGTGGGTCCCACCCAACTCTGAAGATCCTGTGATTCTTCCACGTACTGGAGCAGCAGTTGTAGTAAAATTGTTGAGGCCCTGTACTGAGTGAGTTTCTTCAGAGCTGTATTTGAAAAGCTCTCATGCAGTTAACAATAGCTTCCTCAGGGTAAATAAAGCAAGGACAGTTGATTTAATCACTTGCATTGGTCAGGGTCGTGGTGGTTTAGTCCATAAAGTCTTTTTGGTGTGTTACTGAAAGCAAAATGTGATTTTAATGAGATAGGAGAGGTGGGGGGAAAGAAAGAGCTGAAAACCTTGAAATGTCTTTGTGTAGACAAACTGAATACAACTGGTTTCACTTTTCCACTCTGTGAAACAGAGTTTTCAACGGTTTTGAAAAATTCAACTGAGCTGCTCCAAAGAGATTCATAGTAATACTCTGATTCACATGGCTGAGCTTCTTTTTGCATGTTGTAAGAAATCAAATTTAGAACACTAAATCTACACTAAATAATCAGCTCCTGTGGGTGGCAGGATTGAGTAGGGTGCTTTCACAAAACAGTGGTGTTGACCTCAAGAAAATATTCACAAAGTCATCTTGTTTCTAGAAAATTGTCTACTTCAAGGGGAAAAAAACCCTTAAATAGTCTCCTTTGATGTGTTTGGGTTTTTTTTTAAAGAGTTGGCCTTTATTTTGGTGTTTATTTCTGAAGGAAACAACCAATAAGCATCACTTGGTGTGTGCAACCTCAGAGAACTGTGGTTACAGCATTTAACTTTTCATTGCATTTTGTAAGAACAAATGGAACTGTAAGGATGTCTCATTATATTCACTTAGTTTGAAATACTTCTAATCTGTATTGCTTGTGGAAAGTATAATTCATAATTAGAACTGGGAATTAATGCCAGATAATATTGAACAGGGAGTTTGGCTGGTTTTTGGCTGGAGAGGCTTGGAAAATGCTATCAGATAAAGTCTGAAAGTATTAACATATACACCACAATCCACCCATGAGGACTCACAGTGTAGTAACATATTTCAAGTTCCTTAATGTCGTATTTCCACTGTTGTGCTAATAGAGACCGAAAGAGAGAAATACAGCAGTTTTCTTCTAATAATCCAGCATTAGTTTGGGGGCTAAAGCCAAGATGACTGAAAGCTAAAATATTCTAAAGACTCATTCTCCAGTTCTTTCATATTATGGATATAAATATCTTTTCAGTTACAGATATAAGGCTTTCATTGTATAGCCCACCATTAGGCATGAAACACATGAAAAAGCTGTCTGCATTAGGCTATTGAAATTACATTGATTTACAGCTCTTCTGTACCTTCACTTGGCAAATATTAAGGGAACAGTAAAAGGAAAGGGTATTGAGAAATTTGCATAAATACATTCATCTTTGAATTTCATTTAGAAGTTTGCCTGACACAAACTCTTTCTTTGCTCAAAGCATGAGTCCAATATTTGTTGTTTAGTTGTAACCTGACTGCAAAATCATGTGAGTATTCGAACAATTCCAAGTTGATGCTTTTCTCACTGAAAAAAATGCCATTGGAGAGAGGAAAAATCATTTTCTCAGTAAGTACAAGGTGTTGATCAACTGTTGCTTATATTGCATTAATTATTGCTTGGATTTCAGTCAGCAATGACAGAAGACTTAAGCAATAGAATATGCAGACTCAAGATATAATCCAAAACCTAATTGGAGATGATGGGGCTGTTTCTTGGGTCACTGCCATTTGAGCCTCTCAAGTCAGAGCTGCTTTCATTCTACCTTGGCCTGTGCTCTGAGGCTGTGGGATTTTTTTAGGGGAATTACCTAGATAAATATTGTAGGATGTCAAAGGCCTTGAGAAGCATACTGT
Organism: Pitta sordida; assembly: GCA_013390025.1. Classification (NCBI taxonomy): domain Eukaryota; kingdom Metazoa; phylum Chordata; class Aves; order Passeriformes; family Pittidae; genus Pitta; species Pitta sordida. The sequence continues at coordinate 97,870 of WEKX01027476.1, forward strand.
ACAGATAAATATCCTTTTCCCAAAGACATTTAACTTTTATTTATCTGAGAGCTATGAATTCTGTCTATTTTCCCAGTAAATGGTAGAAAATACTCACAGAATTAAGTGAATAAAATTAACAGTAATGAAGTTACGGAAGCATGAAATGAGAAAAAGTGATTGCAGTAATAAAGTATAAAAGTTTTTCAGAAAATAAGAATACCCTCTTGATCTGGTGAAAAGCAGTATTAGTAGTACTGCTTATTAAAGAGATAAATTTATATTATCTGTATCTCATCTGTGAGGTCTACATACATTTTATCTACTCTGCCCTATTAGATTATCTCAAATTAACGTACTTTACAATTGCTAATGAATTTGTTCTTCTCATTTTAATGATAGCTAGGTATTACTAGCTTACTTCTGAAAAAGAGAGAAAGAGGATTGAAGCTGAGGCTTATGAGATAAGTGGTAAGAATCCATTGAAAAGGGGCTTTAGTTTTAGGTGCTCAAAGTTGCAAACCTCAAGAAAAGGTGTAGAGTTTGGTGTTTGTTGATACCTCATGTAGCCTTTAGATACTTCAGTTTGGAATTTTATGCTGTGATGAATCAATGCAAAATATTTAAGCAACCCTCCAAACAGCACCTCATCCCTCTGAGGGAGAGCATGCCTCCAAGTAGGGAGGACATGATTAGTTTTGCTTTTTTTTGTGTGCTCTGCATGGTGCCAAATACCTGCAGCGAAGGAATGGAAGAGTGAGTGTGGTGGAATGTGAGTCAGGAGGAAGATTGAGGTTACATGTTGCAGTATCATCATTATGCTAAGAGCGATAGGTTTGTATTTGAATTGTCTGGCGAATGGAGGCTCCATAGAAATCGCTGGACATGATGGTCTTGTGCTTAGGACAGGAGGGAAGCAGTCAGACTGAGGGAGATCAACTTCTCCATCAGTCCTAGAGCTCTTCCATATAACATCTGGCATCGCTCACTTTTCGCTTTAGAAGTTCTCGGATGCAAATCCTGGCTTACTAGATTTATTCATCTCTTCTCCCTCCAAAAGTTTTCGTATTTAAAAGTGGAAGTATCAATAATGTAGCCCAGTAAAATTCTGGGCAAAGCAGCAGAACAGCAAGAAAATTGTGGTTTGTGTTATACAATCACATTGTTATGGCAATGTTGTCTTTTGTGTACAGTTGTGATTAATACTATTTCACTAAAATAATATATTTTAATAACTGTCTGGGTTCTTTCTCCCAAAGATCTGCATTGGAATGCAGATAGAAAGATCCCAGTAAACTGAGAGATGCTCTGCTTTCACAGTTCTCCAGTTAGCTGGTTTGTTTGGAGTTAAACAATTCTAACAGGCCTGGGTAGGTTGAAAAGCTTGATAAGGTCAGAACAGTGAATGACTGCTGGAGACACATCTTATTCACAAAACATGCATTTAGTTCTCTGAATTCTTTTCTATTCATCTTTTTATCACCATTTTAGAGTTTCACATCTTATATAGAAATGTCAGCACATTATTTTTTTTTTGAATATTGAGTTCTGCAGAGCTGATCTTTATTGTTTTGTTGATTCTTGCCCTTTTAATAACCTTTAAATATAAGTCCACTTCTTACTGACAGACCAGCTACTTTGCCGTGAGGGTTTGAAAAGGGACTCTTGTAGAAAGAATAGCGTGTTCTGGGAAGCGTTAAATTTCTCTGTGTGTTATTATCTGAGCCGCATCAGCTCAGTGGCACATTAGTAATAGGTTGTCATGGTGTATATGGAACAGTTCCCATGAACTAGCATTGGGTGTATCTTATGTAACAAGCCTATCTTTAGGCTGATGTACAGGATTTCACATTCAGAGCCAGGCAGGGATATAGTTGATGTTTCACTTCTACTGTCATGTCCATTTTTTAATGCATGTAAGTAGCACTTAGAAAGTGGAGGTTGTTGCTTTTCGTGCCTGCTAAAAGGGGATGATGTTTCTTCAAACTCATGTGTTCTGGAAAGAATCAAAGATTGTGGATCTGTAACTGAAATGCTGTAGTCTGGTGGCTTGCAAGACACGGAGAGTATGTCCTGTGGTGCAGAAAATGCAGTCTGGGGAGAGGTTGTTTCAGATCTGGTGACATTTTTAAGACTTGCTTCAGGGTTCAGATAATGTTTCTTAGATACCCACTGTCATTTAAAAATGAGTCATTTGCCATAGAATCGTTTAGGTTGGAAAAGACTTTTTAAGATTATCTAGTCCAACCATTGACGCAGCACTGCCACGTTCACCATTAAGCCATGTTCCTAATGCTATATCTGCATGTCTTTTAAATCCCTCTGGCATGGGCAGTCTGTTCCAAGGATTAACAACCGTTTCCACAAAGAAATTGCTCCAATATCGCATCTAAACCTCCCCTGGCCGCCTTGGCACATGCTGTCTCATGTTCAGCTGTTCACCAGCACCCCAAGGTCCTTTTCCACTGGGTTGATGCCATTGTTCCCTGGTCAGTCTGGCAGGGCTTCAGTGCCCAACTTGCCATGCCAAGTGCCACTCCAGGCCCTGTTTTCCTGCCCTGTTGGCAGCACTCCTGGTCACTAGTGCTCCCTAAGGACTTCTCCTCTGTGTGGTTGTGGCTTGGACATCATTGCTCCTGCCAGCTACTGTCACATGAGCTGCGGGTTCCTGGTCTGGTCTCCCCCCGAGATTCCCCCAGTTTAGGACCCCTTATTTACCTGTCTGCAGCCATGGGCACCAGAGCTGCTCACCTCAGCATGTGAAAAATATCCCACTCACTGGGTGACCTATGTGGAAAATCACTAATTTCTTTGTTTAGAGTACAAAGGGCATGTATCTCACAGAACAGTTCCTGGAAAATGGAGTATATTACTTCTACATCAGTGTCACACTGTCAGAAAGTGGCACTTTGTTAAGATAATGTGACCTTTAGAATCATCTTTCAGTTCTTTTATTCTTTCTCTGGTACTGTGAGTCTCTGCTTTTAATTCTTAATGCTTTTCAATGAAGTAGAAACAACACAAAATTGAGGTATTCTTTTTATTTCCTTTCAGCTATATTAGCTATTTTTTCCACAAATGGCAAAGGTGTCATTTTGTCCATGAAAAGCTTCTGTTTGCTGACTGCAAAATGTACATCTGTTCTAAAATGTAAGTTTGGTAAGCATTTACATATTTTATAAAGGGAAAGAAGCTGATACGAGAATGCATATCAGCTGCTTTCCAAGGGCTTGTATGGGGAATAAAGTGGACAAAAAAGTGCCCTGTGGTCTACGTTAGGTTATCTGTTGCAGGAACAGAAAGCCACAGTGATGGAGCAGTTATTAATTAAAAGGGAGAATATGATAGCAGATCTGGGTAGATAATAACAATTTTGATTTAAATAATAGTAATACTGCCTGCTAGTATTTCTTTGCATTAAGTTCTCAACATATTTCCTTTGAGGAGATGCTTCAGTTTCAACATTTTTGTTCTTGGTCTGATCATCCGTGTTGAGCACCTGCTGAATCAGAGGTTCAGCTCGGTCTCTTTTCCGTCTCTCGGATCTGGTCATGCAATACACTTCGAGTGAAGGAAACAGACTTCTGTGCTTCCGGAAATAGGTTTCAGTTTTAGGACTGAAGTTTGGTGAGGTTTTTGATGGATTTTGCTTGTTTTGTTGAGGTTTTTTTAGCTACCAAAAAGGCAGCTGATAGCTTTCTATCCTACAGGGTTTCTAACCTGGTAGCAATGAGGCCTTTGGTGATAGAAAAAGGATTTGTTACTCAGAATTTGACCTGGAGGTCTGCTTGATTACTTTTGAAATCTCACTGTTGTGATATGAGGCCAAATGGAGCAGAAACACGTAACAAAATTGAAGAAGTGTTGACATTTCCCGGGAAACAAAGGCATTTTTAAAATACAAGCTACCTGTTCAAAAAAAAAGGCCATGTATTTTCAGGTAGCAGTGTTACAGTGTTCTGTTTGTACAGAAGTCTTAAGTATTTACAGGTATGTGCAATGATACAATTAAATACCATTGTGACTTATCCTTGACTCCTCCTATGGAATCTCAGCGCTGTTGCTGTACTTGGGTAACTGAATAAAGATTTGTTATGAGATATGGAAAATGTAACATAAATTAAAATTTCTGAGACAAAGTAGGAAGCATTATTTTGTCTGTGCTTAAATTTGGAAATTTGGGCCTGTGCTTGATAGCAGCTGTTTGAGCTGTTTGTGTTGCATGAACGAGGAAAAGAACCTCTGTTATTGACAATATTTAGTAACAATTCTGAGAGAACAGAATTCAATTTCCAAGTCACATTCAGTTTTAAAACCATGAAAAGTTACCAGAAAGTCAGTCTTACAGGGATTGCTTTTGATCTCATTTTTGAGAGGGATTTTTTTTTTCAATTTCTGGAATCAGAAACCTTGATTTTTATTTTTTTCCCCAAAGGAAAGGTTGTCATATAATCCCATTGGAATAAACCACATTTTTTTCTAAGGTTTTGATATGACTATTGCTCTTAGCAAACTTTCAGGCCTTCCAAATTGTCCAAAAAATTGTATTAGTTGCTAATGTTTCCTCCTATGGATGTGTTACAGGACCTTGAAAAGTGCTGGTGAGGAAATAAACACAAATAATGAAACCTTATTCCCCTAAACCTTTTAATAGTGTTTCAAACAGATACTGGACAGGCTGTAGATGTGTCAAGTTTGTTAAAGCTAATACTTCAGCTCAGAGAACCCATTTGGCACTTCAAGTGAATCTCCCAGATGGAACAATATCATTAAAAATTAATTGTATAACCACTGGACTTGCCTTTAAAGACTTTTGAACTGCTGAGGCTTTCTAATCGGATATTGTTGCTCTAGTTCACCAGTGAAGCGAATCCAATGACTTTTTGGGCGTACGGCCTACTTCTGTTAATGAAAGTACAATTTATTCACTTCAACATATAGGCTGTAAAACTAATCTCCTAGTTGACACATTATTCTCTTCTGCATGTTTAACTTCTCTTCACTGAACCAAAAAAAAAAAAAAAGTATATCTAGTAAATCAGACAGGACAAATCAATCAACTTGGCATCATTTAAAAGCCAATTAGAGTTTGGGATCGTGGTCGCTGTTGGTGTCGGATGCTGAGCATGGCTCTTCTCTGCCCTGCCCTGGCTGGCCTAAGGGGAGTTATATCAGGTATGTGTCTGGCCTGTTAAGCTTTGTAGAATTCTGTAGCATTCAATGGAGCTTTAAAAAGAAAATTAATGCTAGCTTGTTTCTCTCCTTTTTTTTTTTTTTTAGTTAGAAGTTCATTTAGTATTTTCATCTTTCCTCAATATTTTTTCCCTTAAATATTGGTGTTGTATTTTAAGACAGATATTACCTGTCCCTAGCAGTCAGTCCTTCTAGTCCTCTCCTAAATGGTTTCATTGTCACTTTACTTTACCACAAGAAATAAAGTATCTCCTAAGTGCGTCATCCAATATGGGCTCAGTTGGGACATACCCAGTATCTTGTTTGTCAGGATGGGCTCATTGGATTATTGCAGCTGGAGAGAGGACTAAAGGCTGAATCACGCCATTTGTCATCAAGAAACAGTGATGTGTGGATTAGGGAAAAACGTCACAGCTTGGGTAATACAACCTGCTTTTATGTTGTTTATTATTGTTTGTTACTCAATTCTATGGCCTAGTTGATGAGATGGTGATTGGACTCAATCTTGGGGGTCTTCTCCAACATAAATTATTCTGTGCTTCTTTTAGGGGTAGTATTGCTGCCTCACTCCCATTTCATTCACTGCTCTCTAATTTGCACTTACTACTATTCACTATTGTGAAATAGCTTTTGGTTGGTAACATTGACCAGAAAACCTCAGTGGCTGAAAAACAGCACTTTCATTTGTACTGGATCTGTCACTGGTGAGGGTGCCCTGAGCTACTGCTGCCAGTCCTGCTCAGGCTGCTGTTGAGATGGCCGTGCCCTGGTAGATACCTGCATCTGCCATGTCTGTCCTTATATTCTATAAATATGGACATCTCCTTTATTTATTTATTTATTTTTAGTTTTCCTGGAGGACGCATGTAGGTTTTGCTTCTCAACTTGCTTCCCTTCTAGCGAGGACTTCCCTCAGCCCATTCCTCAGATGTCCAGCTACAGCGGCTTTGAGGCTGTTTGGAGTAATTTTAATAGTCAGGAGCCTAATACTCTGTCACTAAATATTTAAATATAATAGCTCTTACTGTCACTTTTATTTTCTAATGAGGTGTTTGTTGCCACAAAAATAGTTCAGTGGTTGTTATGTTTTTGTAAGTAAATATCAGATAATACTACTTGCATTATTTTCTCTATGTAGCTATAGAAAATGCATGCATATATAGTAGTGTGTATATATATTTGTATATACTTCATAAAATGATTAATTTTTGTACAAAATATCAACTATTCCTTAAAAAAAAACCCAAAAGAAAACCTGAAAAATCCCCCAAAACAACAGCATAGGTGCAGTAGAACATGAAGAGGATTTTAATTATACTCTGACTTCAGATTCTCTTTCCATAACACTGTTATGGCAATCCAAAAGGCAAGGTGAAGCTTCATTAAACAGCATTCAATTAAAAAAAAATGTAATTGTCTTATGTGGTAAATGCACCATTACACTCTGAACTAGTATGTCATATTTATTAAAATTTGATTTGCACTTTGTTTTCAAGTGACAAGCACAGTGCAGAATTATATGGTATTTATATATTGTTTTCCTTATGAGATTTATTTTAATATATTTTTCACAGTTTATCTAGCATTTCAAGCTACACATCATAAACCTACTCGGAATGATGCTGGGGATTTTGATGTTTCTACATCAATGTGACCTTTTGTGATGTTTCTGTTCTGTTTTGTTAACTTCTGGGGGAATGAATTGTGAGAATCAAAAAGGAAAATTATGGAAAACAGTTGTAAATACTTCACCTCTCTTCCTTTATGCCATTTACTTACTCAATAAAAACTATGCAAAAGTACGTCTGTTCCAAAAACAAGGTCACACTCCAGGCAGCTTGTGATGCTGTTTTTCTTTTGCTGTGCATTCTAAGAGAGAAGTTGATCCCAAGTTGGAACTGAGTAGGTGTACAATTTGGAGAGGACTTATCTTATTTGTTTGCAAAATTTAACATTAAATAATATTTCATATGTTATTTAATAGTGTTATAAAATCCAGAACCCAACTTCTATAATGCATTACTGGATTGGAGTTTGCTGAGAAATGGAACTAATAAAAAAATAATACAATGAAAGTTTGCATTATGAGCTGCATAAATCATAAACCAAGGTTTTTTACTTTTAATTAGGCAGCCAATTATGGCATTTGTAGTCAGAATGAAAATAACCCAATAGATTCAACTAGTAGAATAGATTCTTTTATACACGTTTATATGCACATATATATAAATTACTGCTTATGCTTTGTGACTCAGATATAATGACACTCCAAGCTATTTGACCTTTACATAAGAGACAAAATATACTGTTCTCTGACAAAATTAAAATATAATGTAAAAACTTATATTATTTTGTGATAAATATTTCACAACTGTTAATTCTACTCTACACCCAAACCTTCTTTTTTCTGTCCATATCTTAATGTCTCACTAGAAGTCATCCCATAATGTCAGCAGAGGCTGGTGCCCTCTGAGCCTCATGTTGACAGTTTGCTGATTATTCCAATTCATTTGCATTTACATCTCTGGTGTAATTCCGCATTCCTTAGGTTGACATGAATCAGCACCACTGATTTAGCAGAATGCCAATCAAACCTTGTGAACATATTTGTCTGGGCATTGTCGACTTCTTTGTAGGTGGCAGTTCCTTGTCTAAAACAGTTTAGTTGCTGTGGTAGCATTCAGGAGAGAGCCTTTTCTCTCCTTCCTTCTTCATTGGCATAGCTGGTGTGTGAAGTAGGCCATCACAGTGTTGGTTGTTTGGGGGGGGGAGGGGGGTTGGGTGGGTTTTTTTAATTGTCTTCTTTCATTTTTGTTAGTGTTAGTATTTCCTCGTTGCTTTCTCATTTTAGTGCTATCCAAGATGTGTGTAGAATCAAGAGCAGACATGTATGTATCTTTCAGACCTTTATACCTGCAAATACAAAGATAATTTTTTTTTTCAGTGTTAGATAAATGCAGTTATTTCTAGTCTAGGGCAAGTTGTTTATCATGCTAGGTTTTGGGGTTTTTTTAAATTTTTAAAAGTTAGGAATAAAACATGGTGCAGAACTTGTTTATTACTCTTTCCAACTGCAGAATAGATGGGTGGAATATCAACACCAATTCAACAAAAGCTATTGCATTGCAATTAAAAGATCAGAGTGAATGTTGTTTATTTTCTCCCTCTTTTTTGGGGGGAGGGGGGGCAGGGGAAACATGTTCTACGAGTTGTGTAATTAAATTAGTACCTGCTGTATCACCATCTGCTTACATGGTTTTGAAATATTTCTAACCTCTGTCTGTGCATTCACTTTGTGACTTCAAGGAAGTGCCAGAAAAGCAGTGAAGGTACTCAGCAGATGGACTGAGGGACTCACACCCTCTAAGCAGTCAGTCTTGATTGTGCTGGGTATAATTAAGCATATTTTCTCTAAATCTAATTATTTCGTTTCAAAACATGGTAAAGATGTTGATATTTGCAATACCAGAATATTCCTTCTGGGATGAAGATCTACTTCGGATCATGTCTGTGGATAAACACAGCAATTAGAAAAGCCCTGGTAAGGTCATGTGCATTTTTAGTGTATCTCAACATCGTTACCTTTTAAGTAAAAAGTATTTAAACTTAATCCTTGCAGTGCAGTGTGCTTCAGGTAGATCTTAAAAGCTCATAGTAGGCCTGCCAAAAAGTGGGATTTAGATCTCGATGCTTAAAGCTTCAGGTATGTGCTTGTAATGGTTGAAAGAGGCTTAAAATTGGAGCATGTTGTCTAACAAAAGCAATGTATAATTTCAATAGAGAGGAGAAATCTGCAGATGAAAAATCTGCATGGAAGAGGGACAATAAAATCTGGCCCCAATCAAGTAGCAGAAGAGCATCCTTCCCAGCCTCAATAAGATTGTTTATAGGGGTCATGAATATCTTTGAAAACATCAATTAGATCCACTTCTGATAATGAGTATGGTTTATTGGGATGTTGCTCTATTATCAGCCAACATTACCAGGAAGCTGGATCCCTGCTAATTGGGTGGATGTACTGCTCACTTCTTTCAAAATGCAGAGCTTATTGCCAACAAACTGGCTTTGCTTATGTTACATCTCAACTCGGTTCTGTATTGCTCTTTGTAATTTATTAAAATAGTCAAAGTTAATAGTGAGACATCTTGGTGATCACTGATTTATTAGTTTAAACAAAGAAGCAAACCAGAAAGCAACCATATTTATTATGTAGTAATACTGTACAAGGTGTATTGTGTGATGGGAATCTCCTGCTGACTCAATTCTGCTGGATTCAGGGCACAGTTTCGAGAAAATGATCAAACTGATTTCCTTTAATACTGGCGAGAGTTCAGGAGCCTCCACAATCCACAAGGAGGAGATCCTTGTATCAAAATGATGAAGTGATGATCCTCAAACACACGTAGGCTGGGAATTCCATAGACTGTTGACATTCATTAATAATCTTAAGAGTCCTGGTTTGTGACTGAGGTCTAATGGGTTCGTTAAATGAGACTCCAGTCAGGTTTTGTTCAGCTGTGTGAAATCTAGTTGGTAATGGGGCTGTAAGAAGGTTTTGCTTACGACCGTGTTATGTAACTTGTCCGATTTCTTACTCATTTTGCGCTCGTTTTGACCTTGGTGAACCAGATTCAAACTAACTTCAAAGGCATTTAAATATCTTTTTTCAGTGCTGTATTAAGAAACCTGTGAAGTTAATACCCTGTCCACATTTCATACCTTTTATATTTATTTTTCTGATTCTCATTAATTTAATTAGATTGCAGTCCTCCTTTGCTCTTTACTGAGAGATCACACTGCAGGATAAATTCATTTCAACTTTGATGCCTCATGCTAGAGGTGCGTACTCATGGATATCTCAAATAAAAGTGCCTAAAGTAAAGTATTCTCCTTTCCCTGTGTACAAATTCCCAGTACAGTCAGTAAAATTGCTAGTTTTTGATAATCTGAATCTCCAATGAGAAATTCATATCTTTATTTCAGTGGTAGCTACTTCAATGATACATGAAAGTGCTTTAGAACAGTGGTGATTTTGTTCTTGAGATCACCCAGCAGCTTAATAACCAGCCTGGATATAAAATTCAGTCCTCCAGTCCTTTGTAGCAGTCCTCACTTGGTAGCAAAGTTTATGGGCATTTATCCAACTGTATTTTTGCATGTTGCATCCACCTGTTTTGAAAATAATCTATAAAAATGAATTCCATATGTAGTCCAAATGCTGATCTTTGAGGGTCCCAAGTTACAATGGCAATAATTAAAATGTTTACTTTCATGTCCCAGATGGTAACTGTGGTAGATAATTGCATGCACTGCAATTATTTTGGACTAAGTTTAGCAGAGGAAGATAAAAATCCAGTATGATTTTTTGTAACAGCACACAATATTTAATTGGTTTCACTGTAGACTTAATTATTTCCAGGATCTGAAAATAAAGGAATAGTGGGAATTCATTACAGGTCCAAACGGATTTATGTGGTGTTTACATGTTACTTACATGCAGATGTGGCACAGTGATGACTTTGGGGTTACTGTCTTTGCATTAAGTGTGGTAGGCTTTGGGCAGGACCTCATAACGGTTATATTTTGGAATTGGGGAAGAAAAATTATCCATTTGTAATGTGTAGCAGGGCAGCAAACATCTTTGTATCTGGGTGAAGCATAGTCACATCTTGATACTTCTTAAAAGAGATTGAAAAATTAAGTATTGAACTAATGTAATGATAGCCTATGAAAGGTATTGCTATTGTAATTATTTTTTGGTGTGTTATTATAATAAACCTAGTTTTTTCAGGCTGTGTGTCGGTAGTACGTATAAATATTTTGTGATAGAGTAGTGTTTTGTGACTTACTGAGCTTTATATTTTCATGCCATTTGCCTGACATTTGGTCTCAAACAGCATTACTTTTAAGTGCTATTGAAGGTCATTTATTTTTAATTATGCCCCTGTTCATAAATAAATTATAAAAGCTATGAGACATGCTTGATATAGTTCATGTGTTCCTAAATGCCCTTAATACAGAAAGAAATTACAGGTATTTGTTGTACTATTTAAAATCTAGGGAAATTTGTATGATCACTGTTGGGAAAAAGAATAACATTCAGGTTTTCAGCCTTGAATTTTTGTTAATGTAGAAACTGTTTTCTAATGTCATTTCTTGATTCATCTTAATTATAAATTTAATCACTCTAAATTTTTCATGAGCTTGGGTGACTTTTCACTAGAGACTGATTTGCCTCTTTCCTTGCTGTAACTCTTGAAAAACTTTGAAGCTCAGTGGAAGACATTTCCCTGTAAAAAAAGCAGTAGACATGAAGAAAATGCTGCTGCTTTTTTTAATTTGCAGGGCCTGATCCTGTTCCTCATGGGCATCTTCTGATTTCTTTTTTATTTTTCTTTTCTGAGCTTGAAATTAGGTCATGTATAAATAAAACTGATTAAGTTGTTTTGTGAGGGAAGTATTCCCACTAAAACCCTAAATTTAATCAAAATGCACATTTTTAGTGAGGAAATGTTTCTTTCTGAGAGTAATAATTAACATGTAAAATAAACCGGAGGATGTTCAGTTTCAAATGATGTTTCTGGGGAAAGTGTGAAAAATTAGTTTTCCATTTTTTGACGTTGAAGAAAATACAGACCAGGATCTGTATCCCTCTTTCTATACTTTTTTTTTTTAATTGATTGATATGTATTTCTAAAGGGAAGAAAGGCAAGAGAGACTGGGGCCATACTGAGAGTCACCTTAGTGATCTACACAGTTTCCCAGAGGCCTGCAGAGAGACAGAAGCATCACATGAATGATGGTAGTTTATACATTTGTTTATTTTATTCTTCCTTCAAGGAGAAGGATGTATTGTGGTTAAAAAGAAGGCAGGCAATGGGATTGTAGTTCATGTTTTGATCAAAAATACCTTTACAATGCTGCAGACACTCATAGTATTATGCATGATTTAATAGTTTGATTGTATTATTCAATCACTAATAGCATGTTTCTTGGAGGCCTTTTCAAATTCAGTTATGGCTGATATTTTCCAGAGTATTGTCAAATTCTGTTCTTTGGAAATTAGCTTATTGATTCCTTTGCTTTGTTTGAGAACACTGTTTTCTTAGTGGCTCCATGAAACTCAAATGTTTTTTAAACTGAAGTTGTCTGAAGTGCCCTCAGTTTCCATCCATTTCTGTCACTGGGAAAATACTGTAGATAAAGCCCAGGATGGGAAGCAATTAAATGTATTACTTGCCAGATGAAAGGAGAGGACAGCCTAAGTCTTGATTGTTTCCCTCCTTCAGGCTGAAGGGCTCATATAATAGGACCTCTTAAGAGGAAAATTCTGCTTGGTCAGCGCCAGGTCCTGCTGTCTTGTTGGGTCTTGCCATAAACCCACATGTTTTCCACCTCCAGACCTTCAGAGTTTCTGCAGTGAGTCCTCATGGGAACACTTGTGTTTTCACCCCACTCCAGCCCAGCTGCAGTTGCTGACAGGTTTTTTTGAGATGCAGGATAGGGAACAGCAAGGCATTCTCCAAGGGAAGCATGCAACCAAGGCTGGACAGACGCAGGCTTTACTTGTGAGTTTATTCTGAACTTTCTTACACAAAGGTGCCATTGAGAAGGATGTTTTGTCCTCGTTTTGACGATATCGAAATCACAGTATTAGCAAGGTGTCACAGAAATGGTGTCAAAGGCTGCAGCAGTGAGATGTGGACATGAAATGCTTCATTTCTGAGTGATTCAGGAAACCTTCATCATTCCTGTGCACCAAGCAGTTTTTGCCAAGCTGCTGATCTACTGCGCTTGCTCTATAGTTATAGTTGCTTGCTATCCCAGAAGTTTCGGGCAAATATTCCTATAATCTGATTAACATGGTTCACATACAAAGGGCGCTGGTCTGGGGACTACTATGTCTCATTAATGGAAATGAATTTTTCATGCCATGGCTGCTATGTCTGTGTGTTAAGACTTTCATTTCTTTATCTAATTCTGTCTCTTTTCTGTGTTGGGTTTTTTGTTTGATTTCTTTTTTTAACGCAGAAATGGCGGCATGAATTTTAACGACTGGTTATGTTACAGGTCTGAGGGTTTTTATTTTTGTATTCTGATGTTATTTTTGCTATGAAACAGATGTATCAGCAGCAGAGAAAAAAAAAGAGTGAAATGGCATAAATTTGTGTTCATATTGAACTCTTTAAATCCGATTGAATGCTTGATGAGCTCAATTTAAGGAAGAGGTGACTCGATCTGTTCTTGGCAGCAGTCCTGCTTTGCGTGGGAGGCTGGAGCAGGTGACCCTGTGAGGGCCCTGCCAGCCAAAGTTTCGATGGTTCTTTGAATTTTCAACTTTTCAGCATAACTTTCCAGAAATAACAGAAGTTTTGAAATTGATGTATCTTGCCATCTTTTTAAGAGGCTGTAAGGTGTTCAACTGTGATGTGAATACTTTCCTGATTTAGAGCTGAAAGCAGGGAGGAGAGGGCTGAGTCCTCTCTCAGTGCTGTTTCTTGGGGTATTTTCAAATATTGCTTTTCAAAGGACATTGGAGGTGAAGTAGTAGTACATATTAAGTCAGTGTGCAAAGTATGCCCAGTGACTGGTTATCCACAGCTGCTGTACTGTGGCACTGGATATTTAACTTTTTTGGTGTCAGCAGATTGTCATTTTCTTATTAACATTACTCTGTTTAAAAGTTCCCAAATGTCAGCAGCTGTCTTCTACAGGGTGTGTTCCTGAATATGGGGATCCAGCATCCCACAGGACCATCAGCCCATGTTTAGGTGATGGTATAGAGCTGAATTAGCGGAAACCATCAACCCTTCTGTTCATGCACTATTCCCACATTCAGTGGGAATTGCTGAAATACCTCTAAGCATCAGTTATATCATTTATAGCCTACTTTATCTCTGTGTACTAAGCTATATACTTCTTGAATGTCCTCTGTTCTTGTCCTAAGCATGCTTTGCTCATCTTAACTGCTAATGTCTCTAAATCAAGAAGTTCTACAGTCTAAACGATTTGAACTCTAATAGCTATGCACAACTCTGGCCAAGTCCAAAAGAAAGCTTGAGGTTAAACATAAACTAGAAGTTATGTTTATTTTAGATTGTGAAGCCTGTATCACACTCTCCTCTCAGGCTGCTCTGCTCTGCTCAGGGTTGTGAATTACCAGGGTTACTTTTTTAGAAATTGTTCCTTAAGAAATATGCACAGACCAACAGTATTAATAAGTTCAATCTACTGGCAGTCTGTGATAAATTCTGTCTATATGAAAGTTTGACTGTCATCTATGTGTCAAAAGTGACTAGAGAAGGCAGAGACAGCTGAGAATTGAGGCAGTCTTTAGGATAATGGACTTCTCTGGTTTATTTTGTGTAATAACCTCATCTTCATACACCTCTGCAAGGCTGAGATGTGTCTCTAAGTGATGATGGGACACCATCAAAGAGAATCTGCAAATAAAACTATAGACTAAGCTATGCCTCTTTACCCATGGGATGTGGTCACAGTTGGGTAGGGCTTGGCTGAAAAGAGCATCAGACCTGGCTGCTTTTGTTGACTTAGTTCCAGAAGGGCTTACATCAAAGGGTAAACTTCTCCTGGAAAGCTATTGGAGGTATATCTATTACTGATATATGGAGCTTTACATATAGACATACTTCATCACAAATCTTAAATTGGTGTGCAGTGTGAGTGATAACTAAAGGAACAAATCAGTTTTGAGTTTAAATTCTTCCACACTGAACTCAATGCTGTCTGATGTGGAAAGGCAGTTTCAAGAGAGGCAGAAGTGCTAGGAGATAGGTATGCAGATTAATTTTAATCCTGGAAAATCCACTGAGTATTCCTTTGTTGACCTGAACTAACACCCTTTGGATTTTCTTTTTAAGAGAAATCATAAACTCATTTCAGCGTGTAGACATTGGCGGATTCAGGATGCTGAATGTCACACCATGTTGACTATGTGTGAAAAAACATGTTCTGATAAATTCACAGGAATTGTACACCATGCAAAATTACACCTCCAGGCAGACTCAAATGACCAAACTCTGACATTTCTCAAACTTGACAGCTTATTTCAGTGGAGATTTAGGAAAGAAAGGTCAAAGGACACCAAACATATTACTGCTCCACTCCGCCTATAGCTATAGCAACACTAAATCTTCTAATATTACATCTTAGGGCAAATGAAGGTTTTCTCATTTAGGTCCTAGAAACAGGAGTAAACAAGTCTTATGAGGGGTGGCTGAGGGAGCTGGGGCTGTTTAGCCTGGAGAAAAGGAGGCTTAGGAGAGACCTGGTTACTCTCTACACCTGGCTAAAAGGAGGCTGTAGCCAGATGAGGTCAGTCTCTTCTTTCAGGTAACCAGAGGTAAGACCAGAAGACATGGCCTCAGGCTGCACCAGAAGAGGTTTTGATTAGATACCGGGGAAAATTTTTGTCACTGAAACAGCTGTCAAGCCTTGGCACAGGCTGCCCAGGGCAGTCGTGGAGTCACCACGCCTCGAGGTATTTAAAAGATGTGTTGATGTGGCATTTGGGGATACGGTTTCATGGTGGCTTTGGCAGTGCTGAGGGAACAGTTGGACTCGCTGATCTTAAAGGTCTTTTCCAACCTTAGAAATTCTATGATTCTGTGATTTTATGTGTCAGATGCAGCGTTGTTTCAGATTAATGGCTTCAGCAAGAGTTCTGCTGCCTTGCCAGGAGCAGCATTGGGGTTGATAACGTGCGAAGAGCTCGATTGCCTTCTGACAGGAGCCTGGAGTGTCAGTGTGCCCCGGCATGTGTGCATGGGCATATAAGTGTGCTTTCATAAACACGGGCCCATCTTGGGTTGCAGTAGCAGTTGCCATGGCAACATCACTCTGTGTACTTGAGCTTTAACATTTGAGAGTTCACCCAGAAAATAAATTTGGCGTGATTATGAAGTACACTCGCTTGTTTTCTGAATTCTTTTGGATGCAGATCATTGGAAAAAAGCAGAAAATTATGTTACTGCCTTACTCTGTTTCCTGCCATAAACCATGCGCAGAATCATTAAAGCTGTCATCTATCAAAATATAGTAAAATTCCAATAAAGCTCAATTGTAAATGTTGCCATCTTCAGCTCCATAATATATTATTTTCAAGGGCTCTCTGTCATTGTGGAACTGGATAAAACTTGGTAAAACACCACTGAGCAAAAAAATGAGAAAAAAACCCTAGAAAATGTACTCTGAAGTAAGGATTTGATTTTTTTTTTGTATAAGTACTGACCTATTTTTCAACAGCAAGTTAGAATAGCATAGGATAGTGTCAGCAGGAACATTTGTGTGTGTATCAGTATTTTAAATATAATACTTAAAATATGTTTTTATCCAAAATATTAACTTGACATGGCTCAATGTGTCCTGTGTATCTCTGATTTCCATGTTCAGTAGTACTAATAGGAAGATTTGTCTTCTGTAACCAGACAAGTTTGTGAAATTGATCCTAAGCTCTGAAAACTGGAGCACTGGAACAGATTGCTCAGAGAAGTTTTGGAGTGTTCCTCACTGGAGATATTCAAGAAGCATCTGGATGCAATCCTGTGCAATGACCTCTGGTATGACCCTGCTGGAGCAGGAGGTTGGACCTGGTTTCCCACTGTGGTCCCTTCCAGCCTCATACATTGTGTGATTCTGTGAAAAACTGGGTTAGATCCTCTGATCTTGCAGATCAGCAGCAGTACCAGGGAGTTTGCAGGTGATGGATATTCTACTCTCCCTCACACCACTGTCAGATCTGGCCTTTCAACAGAAGCTGTAAAAACAGGGATCTGAGATCATTCTGCTTGGAGATATCTGAATTCAATCTTAACATTAGGAAGCGGTTCTTCACAGAGAGAGTGATCGCATATTGGAATGGGCTGCCCAGGGAGGTGGTGGAGTCGCCGTCCCTGGAGGTGTTCAAGAGAAGACTGGACGAGGAGCTTAGTGACATGGTCTAGCAGGGAGGTGTAGGGCTGGATGACGTTGGGCCCCTTCCGCCTCGGAGTGGCCTGCTAGACTGTGAGGGATCTAGGCTGGTGTTATGCCCTGCGATGTGCTCTCGGTCTCCCTACGGGTGTTAGATGGTGAGTTGGACTAGATGATCCTTGTGGGTCCCTTCCAGCTCATAATATTCTGTGATTCTGTGATTCTGTGAATTGCTGAAGAGCTGCTTTCCTTTGCGAAAAGATGTGAGTGCAGTGTACTCAGTATATTTTTACTGAAACTAGGTCTGAGGTCCTGATTTTTTTTTTGGATTGTGGTTATTTTTTTGTTGTTCTTAAGACATGGGTGAAATCACATAGTATTTTACAGTGTTGGTTTGTGCCTTTTGATGTCTCATTAGCACACTTTTTTACCATGTAGTAGCTTGCAAATGTACAGTTTCTGAATTTTCAAAGATAAAATGACTTAATTTTTTCATAATAAATCAAATATAATTGACTGTAATTAAAGAGAAAATAGAGATGGGAAAAAAAAAAATTGAGATGTGCCCAAGCCAAAGACTGGCAATGTAAAGATTTCTGAAGCAAAAATGAGTCATATAAAATTAACTTTCTTAAGAACTGCTGTGGCCTGTTTCTATAGCTATTGCTGTCAGCATTTTCTAGTTAAACACCATTTACAATAACTACATTTTACATAAAATTCAACTAAAAGCTTATGTGCAAACGCCCCAATAATAATTTCTGTCCTGGTAGAATTTTCTGTTTTATTTCTGTCAGAAGCCATCATAATGTCTACAGAAATGTAACGCAAAATATGTTATTGATGAAACCGTGAATTTGGAAAAAAATACATATGCAGGCAAACTGAATATTAGGTTAGTGTACGGGCACTCAATGTGACGGGAAAAGGGAAAGGCTGAAATGTTGGAAGAACAACTTTGTGTGTGTTGTTTGCTCTGCCAGAAAAGGTTTGAGCTGACCATCCCACATTGGGTGGGAGGGGGCAGAGGTGTCCAACAGGCAGTTTCACCCAAGGTCCGTTGCTGGCTGCATGGTCACCAAACTCTGTCAAGGACTGGCATAAATGGCTTCTTTTGCAGAAAACATTGGTTTTGTATTGCCTGTGGAATGTGTTTTGTTTGTTACAACTGTGTAGTGTCTCCAAGTCCTTGAAATCTGTAGTAGGCATAACAACTCCAGTGATTTTCTTTGCTGAGAGATCCTTGGTGTCAAGTGTGCTTTCCCCCACCCCATCAGCTCCTGTGGTTCCCTGAGGACACCAAGGAAGAGGTGCTGGAGCAGGGAAGGAGATGTGAGGGGCTTTGGAATGGGTGGGAAAAGACAAGGTGACTCTGTAGGAGCAGGGCCCAGTGGGACGGGGATGGACAGGAGCTCAGGAAGAGGTGTAGGAATGTCAGTTGTGGGGAGATGGCTGGGGCAGGAGGAGCTAGGTGAACATGCTGGGCCTAGTGCATATGTACAGTGATGTAGAGAGTAATCTCTTCCCCTTACACCTAGTAAAGGACAGCATGTAAATGCACATCCATCCTCTCCTTTGCTTTTACAAGCACTGCAATCCTATTCAGTGCCCATCCCAAGGAGAACGGCAGGATCTGAGTGTCGAGTCCAAAGGACGGATGAGTGATTAATTCATGGACTAAGGAACTGGAGTGTGTGCATGGTTGGGACTTCTCTTTTTTTTTTTTTTTGGACCGTTGCTCTAATATGTGCACCCTAATAGGAGAGGAAAGCTGTTCTGGAAGCAAAGCAAAGGCAACAGCACAGCACATCCCACAAGAAATGCGTAGACTCTCTAACAGAGCCATTTATACTCATATGATTATGCTGCAGTTTTAATAAGCCTCCTAGGTAGGCTCTGCATATATCACAAATGCTGTTACCTCCTGTAGGTTCAGTGAATATTTCTGACTTTTGTTTCAGGCAAATAGGTATTTGTAAACTAAACATGCCTGAGAATGCAAAAGATCTATGTTAGTAATACATGCCCAGCATATTAGAGGCAATAATATGATAGAATGGGTGAGAGGTTTTGAAGTTAAATATTCTACATCACTCATGTGTGCTAAAAAGTTCTTATTAGCGAAGAGACAACTTACTCACTTTAGCTGATTTCAACAGACCTTCTTTCTCCAGTCTGATTTATCTTTTCTGTCTTCTGCTGCCGCATTGCTTGATTTTTCAGGTTGAGTTCATCTTCAGTAAAATGTGATCAACTGGTGAGTTTTGTCATTTGTTACACGATGGCTGTGTGAGGTGACAAGGTACTTAATTGTCCTACTGTAACTGAAGCGGTTGCTAAGCCCATATCCAAGTCCGTATCCCAAACGTGAGGGAAGGGAGAAATCATTACCGCAGGAAATTAAGGCAGCAGTGATGGAAAGATCACATTATTTTCTGAATTACAGGGTAGTGTAACCTTGCTGTTGACAAGGGCATCATAATTTCTTCTGTAAACTGCTTTTGTCAGGGGTTTACAACTCTGAAGTAATTTGTCTAGGCCTGAAACTTGGCATCGTCTCCTTTAACAAAGTACTAAATTGTTGTCATATGTACTTTAAAGACCTGTAAGTTCAGTGGGTGTTGAGTTCCACTATAAGTACAGCTATTGGCCCTTTAAACAGGTGATATTATATCTGCTTTGGGGGTTTGCCTAGATACAGGAAGATTACAAGGCCTAAAAGCAAAGGCACTCTGATTGAAGTCACTAAAAAGAAAACAAAAATGAGAGAACCCTTAAAATGAGATGACCAACAACCCTGGATTTCTGGCTTTATGACTGTACAAAGAGACTACAATTCCTCTAGTACAATTCCTGAGTGAAGTTTGACTTCTCAGTAATGAACACTCAGTGGCCCAAGAAGGACTCGCTATGGGCAGAGTGTTGACACTTGCCATGTTTCCTGCTGTGGGTGAGCCTGCTAATTGTCTCAACTGCTTATGAATTGCATTTAATAACTGCAGCACCAGTCACAAAGAATTTACTGTGGTATATTCATATTGCTCCTTTCTTGTTGCTTTCATAAAATGTTTATATGAAACTGACCTTGCTGTTGTGGAGGTATTGGAGAGTGGCAATGGTGCAAATGCAGGATGTTTCATGTTGACATTATTTTGCAGTTTTCAACGGCTTCATTGATAAGGGATTGAAGCAGGAAAGCCATTGAGAAAGAAGGTTCTGGTGGTTTCATAACAAGATGTACCTACCAGGCAGGATGTGAGTTTGTTATTTTTTAGGGTCAAAGAACAGCTAGATAGCTTTGAAATGGGTTTGTATAGGCAATAATAACTCAATAAAGCTGACTATCTTGATTTCTTGGGTACAGTTAATTGAAAGGATATTTATGTTTGGATTGATACCTCTCGATAAACATTCTCCCCACAAATCAGTGGGAGTACAGGAATGCACATCAGCTTTATTGGTAGTCAGCTTGGCTCTGTCCAGTATTTCAGAGTTTATGCTCCTCTTTGCTGTCCCTATAGAATGGCTTTAAAGCTCACTTGGTTCATATTCAGACTTCTGGCATTTTTCAGTTGCTCTTTTATCTTTATAATAAAACATGTATTTAAAAACAATTAAATGTTGAAACAGCTTGCTGGCAGATGGGATGAACTTTCTATCTCCTGAAGTTTTCAAAAATGTTTTTCAAAAATATGCTCATTTTATGGTCTGTGTTATAGAGAAGAATGAACTAGAGTATTGTAGTGGGGTTTTTCTTGTCTTCAATTTTTTTCTGTATCTATTGTCATTTTTTTTCAATTCAGTATAAAGTGTATTTTTTATTGTTCCATTTCCTACCCATTAAACTCCATTTAATACATAATATGTAAGTCATACCTACCTCTTTAACCAGCCAAATACCAAATACTAAGTAGAAGAGGTAATATAGGTTACGTGGCTCAAATTATTTGTGCCTTGAGAACCAGGACATCACTTTGTACTATCACTGTTTGAATGATTAAATAATCTGATCTCGGATACTTCAAGGTAAGTTGTGCTGTGTCCTTACACTCGAATAATGAACTCAGAAATATTAGTAGAAAAAGTGAAGTTAACGGCTGCAGCTACTCTTGCATTCTTTGCATTCTTTAACTAAAGGACATGCGTTGCTAATAAGATCCCATACTCCAAAGCCTGGTTTCAAATATAAAACTGAATTGAATATTGATTTCTTTATTTTAGTTCGTTTAGTTGCTTGGGTTTTTTTCATGAAGTGAGGTAACTGATTTTGGTGCTTTGAATGAAAATTGTATTGCTGAGATACTGAGCTGTGGAATGTAGTTACTACTTGTCTGCACTAACAACCATTTCAAAAAATTTCATATGATTTTTTTGTTATGCATTTATATGTAGATTTAAATAACCTTTATTAATACACCCCATTGAACAATAACATACATTTTTAAAATGTAATAAATACAGCAAAAACTTAACTACCACAGTAAGGCAATGGTCAACATTTATAAGCTGAGCAAGATTAATATTTGCCATGAAACTGCATCTGAAAAGCTGCCTTAATTCCAGTTTTATGGCTATTACTGTAATAATCTGCTAAGGATTTACTTATTTGGCTGAAACAGTTTGTTAAATGACTTTTAGGCATTCTAGAGTCAAAAATGCGTATTTATGGAATGCAGTGATAATTTGCTCTGCTTTAAAGCACAAAACACTGGTCTTTAATTTCTAATAAAAAGCATGATGAAATGGAGTTGAAAAGATGAGGTGGTTGTGCAGTTCATATTATCTAGTAGTGATCTCTCATTGGTTTGCAAATTAATCCCTCCACTAACAAAAGAGGAGGCAGAGTGAAAGGGCAGATAAATACCTTGAAAGTTAGTTAGCTCAATTTTCCAAAGAATATTTATACATCAATTGATGTCCAGGTTGTGCTTGGCAAGAAAGCATAGTGCACCAGGGATCAGTTCTGGGGCTGGCATCATTAAATATCTTCCCTAATAACCTGGATGAGGAGACAAAGTACTCCCTTGGGAAATCTCAAGGTGATGCACAACCATGGGGATGGTAGTGCTGTATTTCAGAGGATCCTTCTCCAGCCTGAGGGTTGGGCTAACAAAGTCTGCAAAGGTCAGCCACAAAGGCTTTTCCAGGTGTAAGCCATTTGTTGACTCAGCTGGAATTCAAAGACTAAATTTGTTTTCATTATTTAAATAAATAATGAAGACCTTCATGCTAATTTAAGAGGCTTTCGTTCAGCTCGCTCTAAACTCTATTGCTTCCACTGCATATAGAAGAGTTTGGGCTGCAGGTGGAGAATTGATTTGCAAAGTGACTGCAATAGCTACACTGAAAGTGTGTGGGTTTTCTTGACTATTCCTGGGCTGCCTGACATTTATAGGCAAGGGATATTTATATGGCTGTACGGGGAAAATAGGATCTCTAAATTGTATTGTATAGAGCCAGATAGCCTTTCAGTGGACAATAGGCTGTTTCATTATATCAGAGCTTGCTAACAGTTTGCTCTCTTGAGAGAGCTTCAGAAAGCTTTGTCATTAGAGTGGATTCATCTATTCCATGGCCTCAGTAATGTTATTTTGAGGTAAGTCTTGGAGAGTGAAAATGCCTTAAAACATAAAAATGGAGGGATAATGTAGTGTGGTAGGTGTCAGTCCAGCATTCATCACTGAGAGAGGTTTAAGATTTTTATCTTCATTTTATTCTAATTGAGAAGCGAGTTGGATATTTGAAAAGCACTAAATTACAGATGCTTACGTGTTGGAATGGCTATTGTCACACTATGGAGGAAAAGGCACCCTGTTGTTGCAGTCTATTAAAAATGATTTATTGAAAATTGACTTTGAGTGTTTGTAGTGGAGGTCAGAGTTCTGTTCAGAGGGCTTCTGCTTCCACAGAAATATTTAGAAGTGCCACAGTTATGCCTTGCTATTAAAGGAATGATTTTGTTACAAATACATACCTGGCAGTGCTCTTGATTCATTAAAATGGGAAAAGTAAGTGGAGCAAAACAGGTGGGACAATTTCTAAGTAAATTCATCAGGCATTCAGGAACTATGCATTTAAAATACCTGTAAATAATAGAATGCTCCATCTACATGGAAGCCTTATATTGATGTTTAAGTACAGTGTCACCCTGAAATTTCTTTTTAGCTTTTCACTTCCTTGTGTTTAGAATCACATCAGGCAATTTATATTATTACTAGTTTTTCGACTTTATTTTAGCGACATTATTTTGTACAGTGTGTGAAATTAAATTGATACACACAGTTGTTAAGCTTTAAAATTACTTTCAGGTAACAAATAATTGTTTTGGAAACTCTGTGCCTTCACTCAATTTTTTAATATCTTGAGGACTGACAAAGTAATTGGATAACTTCTGTGGTTTGCCATTGGCACTTGTAAATTCCATTTATTCATATTCTTACAATATATTCCCTTAAGTATCTTTCCTCTCTGATAATGTTCATGGGATTGCTGATCCTACGATGGAAATTGGGAGAGTGAAATACTGAGAACCCACTTTTTGCTGTTGTCTAGGCTTAGTTTTCCAGGTTTACAAAGAACAAATAAATCGTTTGCATATGGAAACAAATATTTTTCGGGTTTTTTTCTAATTTTGTTTTAATAGATAAAAAGATGGCCTATCACAAAGTGAATGCAGACCAGAGAGCGCAGGGGAACTCTCCATACCTTGACAATGATGAGCTCCAAGCCACAGCGTTGGAGCTGGAATGGGACATGGAAAAAGAGCTGGAGGAGCCTGGCTTTGACCATTTCCGACTGGACGGTGCAGCCCAGCATCACCTGGGAAACTCGCAGAGCCCTGACCTTGATCTTGAGCCCATCCAGCCTTCGTCTTCTCCGAAGGGAAGATTCCAGAGGCTTCAGGAAGACCCCGACTACATCTCACACTACATGAGACAGGCACCAAAGAGCAATCGCTGCAGTTTTTTTCGGATGCTGAAAGTATTTTGCACTGCTTTGATTTTATTTATTTTTGGAAGTGTGATAGGATATTATGCACGCAAGAAATGCCCTTCTCCCCCAACATCTCAAGAACCAAATAATCCTCACATCTACCATGAAATCCTCAAGGAAATCAAAGCTGAAAATATTCAACAGATTTACAGGTATGTGCCTTGGCGTGTTTTTTGTCTAAATGTAATCAGGCTCCAATGTTAAGAATTTTTGACATTTGTTTTATGTGGAATGTTATTGACAAACCATGACTTTTTCTTCACGATACTTGGGAAACATCCATAAGTGTAATTTTAATAATGTAAATTTGCGTTAATCAAAACAGTTTTTGCTTTAATAAAGTTCTGTTGCTAGATATGTTGATATTATTGTTAATGTAAATGATTTGAAAAATAGATAATTCAAAATGAATAGCACAGCTGTCCTAGATCCAATTGATTGCCAAATAACACTATCGAAAAGCAAGGTTTATAAGACGTTTTGTAATATTTGGCGCTTTTAAGAAGTCCCCATCTAATTTTTGGCACAAAAGTGAAGCCTGGCTTGCATTTTTTATCTATGTGGTGAATGAACCTTTCATCTGTGTGGGTTTAGGATGGAAAAATTGACCTCGGCAGTCTGAAAGACCATGATTTGTTTATTTTTTTATTCTTTATTCCTTCTTTTAAATAATATAAATTGTAAAATATCTGCTGACTGTATTTGATTTTATTTTTTTGTTCCCATGTGGAATCTTTTCACTGCTTGGAAAGTTTATATAACATATTCGTATCAGAGTATAATCACTTTTCTGTAGCATTGAGTGTGGAAGAAAGTAGGTTTTCCTGCCAACTTTTGGAAGTTATTTCTATATGAGGGGGTAGATAAGCTTATTTTGGCTTCTGGAGTGGAAAGTTCCTTTTCTGTGATGAAGACAACGCGTTGCAAATTTTCTGATTGGTACCAGTTCAGAAGCAACAGAATTTACATATCTGAGTTAGAGAAGATTGTTGTCGTGGTCATCCAAAGAGGTATTTTTGAGCAGATCAGAAATAGGTTCAAAGCGATGTTCTAACAGTTAGACAGGAGTATTCTAAGAATATTTGTCTTCTATTATATTTGCTAAACCAAGTCTTAAATCATGAAGTGGTTAATACCATGTTTTTATCCAACACTGTTACTAAATTTAAGGGAGAAAATAAATATGAAGGATTTCCTGTCACTTGTGCTGAACTGATTCTACTTTGTATGAGCTCATTATTTTCATAATGAGAAAAGGTGATGGAAAATGTTGTTTTGCCTGTTTTATTTTTGTAGGGTGAAAAATTAACTTCTTTGTCTTTTTGGTGAGTCAGTTGAACTTAATTCTGTCATAAGGCTTAGTCACGACAAAAGTATTGGAATAAGCTAAGCCCTAAGATTGGGTATTACACAAATTGCAGCAAATTGCTGACATGTCTGTCGAACTCGGGATAATAGTCCAGTACTTTTTGTTTGGGGACTGGGAATTGCCTGCCATTTTATTATTTCAAAGGTTGGTTTAAAAATATCCCTTTTCAAACTCTTCATCACTTGTCAAATGATTTTAGCTTGCTATTAGAGTACAAGTGAGAATCTGGACTTTAGATTAAATGAATTATATGAATATTTTGCAACTTTAAAAAAGCTTATATATTTCTCATCCTTTTACATAATATTTGGGATTTTTTTAATCTAATAGCATCATTTCAATAAATGTAGTCAGGTATTAATGCAGCTATCTACTAATTTTATATGTAAATATACATGTATAATCAATGGTTTTA